>PVKY010015159.1:0-10300 GCA_004027775.1 Bradypus variegatus | reverse complement strand
GAAATCAACTACAAAGCCAGCACATATCTGAATCATGGCCATGAATCAGTTGGGGTAAACAAAACAAACCAGAAATCAGGGTGTTGGGGCCATCTCTGGATGACATTTGATTAACAAGGGCATGAGAGAAGGGGTGCAATTTAGATTGGAAAGTGTTAATTCAATAATAATAACAGCTAACAATTATTGAGCATTTATAATAAGCCAGTCACTCTGTTAAGAGCTAACTGACATATCATCTCATTCATTTCTCACTACAGGCATCTAAGGTAAGTACCACTGTTATCTCTGAATTGCCTATGGCGAGATAGAGACTCCGAGGTTTAAGTGTATCACCCTAAGTATACAGCAATTGAGGAGTGGAACCAGGATTTGAAGTCTGATATTTTCCAAACCTAAGCCTGCAAATTCTTAACTTCTCTGCTTAACTGTCTGACCTAATTCAGAAATATTATTAAAGTGTAATAGATTGAGGAGGAAGAGAGATCAGCTCTTCAGGAACCCACAATCCTCTTGAAGGCTTGCAAAGTTCCTTTGGCTTTACTCCCTCATGAGAAGGAATGAAAATCACTGAGATTCAGGCTGCTGTGGCTGGAGGCCCTTCCAGGAATCTGTTGATCATACCTGTGGGTCTGAGATAATTGCATGCTGTAGAAACCTACAGCTGTTTCTCAAGTTTTCTTTTTACACGATCAGCTTGGGAGGGTTTTAGACATGTAGGCACAATGGGCTATTTTTTCTCTCTTTCTTGGGCCAGCACCATAAGGTGTGACTGTTGGTTCCATCCTTACATACTGGCTGGCACAAGAAGCAATGGCTTCTCTGAGCTAACAAAAAGATCTTGATGAGCTTGTTTTTTAGAGGAGCCTAGGTGAGCAGAACAGACTCTGAGCTTAAAAAGCTCATGGGCAGAAGTTAAATGGACTCTTTCAGAGTGTCAGCTTATCATTGAATTTTCTGGAAGAGGTGTTTTACAAAATGGTACCCTGCGACAACAGGTTATTTATTCCCTCATAGGAGAGTATTTTATACTTAGTATTATCTTGGCCTGGACTCAACATAGAATCAAGTTCAATAATAATACCTATTACATCCTCCTGCAAGGGCTATAACTCTTTCTTTATTTCATAGGATGCCTCATGCATGGCAGGGCACAATAAAAGGTCAATAATAATGTTTACTATGATAATGATCTTTCCAACGCCTTTCATCTAAGAACCTCAAAGTGCATCGCACACACTAATTAGCTAAACCTCACAATGGCTCTCTGTTTTTAAACTTCATTCTCCCATTTTACAGAATTTTAAATTGAGACCTAGCAAACCTGAGTGGCTCGTCCAAAGTCATACAGTAAGTTTAAAGCAATAATAATGATGATGCTTTGCTTTTACGAAGCACATGTTTTCTAAGGAGGTACAAGTATATTGCAAAGATAATTTTCACAGTATCCTGAAGGAAGGAGGGTAGCATGTATTGTTAGCTCTGTTGACTAGACTGGATAAACTGAGGCAGGGAGGGTAAGCAACTCAATGAAGATTTGACTTACAGATGCAAGCCCATTCCTCTGACTCTCAGTGACATCCTGGATAATCCTCAAGTCTTGTAACTAAGTGATATATGATTGCTTTCATGCATACAGGGTAGTTATGTCTTACGGAGTAGAGACAGGTTGCAGTATGACAGTCATATTCACAGGCAGGAATAGATTTGTGCAGATTTCCATTTAGAGGGGCAAAACTAAAATGCAGGAGAGGGAAGAGATGAGCCACTGCAAGAAGGATGGCTCAGGAAAGAAGGAAACGAGGCTGGCAGTGGGTGGATTGCCCAATGATCAGCTCGGGTCTCTGGCACAGTGTAGTTACCAACTAACCCAGGTCCTGCCTGAAAGCAGGACAGCATGATTCCATGTTTCAGCCTAATGATGGGACTTGGTCCAGGTTCAGCCTGGAGGATGTGCAGAGGTCCAGGGACATGCAGTATCTTAATGGCTGTCTCTTATGTATGGCCAGTTCTCATCCCTACAACCCCTGGGCCAGAGGGGTCCTGGGAATCCTCTGTGGTTCAAAAACTTGGTAGCTTTGGATCCACTATACCTTTTCTTAGCAGTATAGCCACACTGAAAAAGATGAGAACATGAACATGAATATTGGAAGGCAGATAAGGGACTTGCCTCCTCCCAGCCTGGCAACATTTCCTTAGTGAGTAATGATACTCTATCACCAAGACAGCAAGTCAGACTTCTGCAGAGTGGGGGAGGGGAGAGGTTGCTGGGTCTTAGGAATTCAAAGGTGGGATTTGTTGACCCGAGATAGAGCCAGTTTCTCTATAAACAAGGCATGTTTGAGAAAACTTTGCTCCCTGCCCCACCCCCAACCCTCGACCAGTCACCCAGTCTTTTCCAGGTCTGTGGGCTCTGATTGATGACTAAACCAGGGCTAATGGGGAGATTTAAAGAGCACCAAGACCCTTTTTGGAATGTGTTCACCCACACAAGTACAACATCAATAAAAAGTCTGCAGTGAAGAGAATCACACCAAGATTCTGCTCCTTCCCATACTCATGTTGAATGTGTACACCCTCCATACCACCCGGTACTGATGGCGTGAACTGAGGGAGGAAGGAAAATGAGCTTGATCTGAGTGCCCATCACAGGCCTGTTCTCCTGA
Organism: Bradypus variegatus; assembly: GCA_004027775.1. Classification (NCBI taxonomy): domain Eukaryota; kingdom Metazoa; phylum Chordata; class Mammalia; order Pilosa; family Bradypodidae; genus Bradypus; species Bradypus variegatus. Next base: position 7,634 of record PVKY010015159.1, on the reverse strand, counting down.
GTGGGGAAGGCATCCATGAAAGACCAGCCCCTCTCCACACACACAGTTACTTGTTATAGCAGGAGTCATGGGACTCTGCTGTCAGCATTAAAGCTTGTTCACAAGTAAGATTTTACAGAATGCAGCTTTGATTTTCTAAGCATGCCAGTGACCAGCCACAGCTTTCCGTGTTCACTTGGCACATTGACTCCAAGGGTGACGGTGCAAATAATCCTGCTGGACTCACAAGGACCACATCCTTCTCTGGAGATGTGCTCTTACAAAGCATCCCACAACAAGGCTCACAGCCAGTTCAGATAAAGTCCTTAGGGTGTGCTTGCAGGGTGGGACAGATGGATTTGTATTATTAAAACACCAAAAACATTACTGGGCAGTCTCCTGTACAGCTCTACCACATCCGTTCATTTTTTATTGTAGCCCCTAATATGTGTTTTACGTGCAGCTTATTCATTTTGTCGCATAAGATACATCTACGGGGCTCCTGTATACACCCATTGTATTTCATGGCCCAGCTTTGCTATCTATCAGTCCACCCACGTATATGCTTCCTTCCCTCACGATCTTTGGGTGTCAAGTATCTTGATAGCTTCGAATAGATTATGAATGAGCATTGTCATAATAGCACTGTATGACTGGGAGTGGGAAGATGGATTTGGGTAAAATTGAAATAAAACCTGAAATTGGAAACTTCTCGGAGATCGCAAAGGCAACAAGCAGTTGGATTTGTTTGTCTCTCTTTTTCCCACCCTCCATGCATTTACCATGCATGGGTTTGTCCTCAGAAAACGAGAAGGGGGAGACAAAAGCATATTCAGTGCCTTCCTTGTCCTGCTGTCTTCAGTACAAGAAACAGAGAGCACCTTGGAGGCTTCAGTAAATGCTCAGTTCTAAGCAGAATTCCAAGACTGATTAGACAGACTTAGGATTTCACCTGTATTTCAGTAAAATGATTGCTGATCACAGAAACTTAGTGGGGAACCATCTGCAACCCTCTTTGAAATGTAACTAGAAGAAGATACTTCCTAACTCTGGGTAGACACAAATCCAACCTCCACATGGACACAAAACTAGCAAATATCTTTCTTACCCCATCCATGTGGATCCTGATATTGGGCATGAGTCGGGAAGTGCTGGACTGCGGTCCTCTGGGGTTGGTCCTGCTTTTCCTGCCGTCCTGCAGGGTCAATATGCCAGGCCTGCGGAAGGAGCCCCCTCTCCCCAAGCTCTGTCCCGAGCGCACGCCATCCAGAAGACGCGCAAGCAGCAGGTTGGCCGGCAGCGCCTCGATGCTGCAAAAGACCAGGGTCCTGCATTCTGGGCACCTCAGCTCCTTGCGGGCCTTGAAAATCCTCTGTAGACATGGTTTGCAGAAGGTGTGCTGGCAAGGGAGGACTTTGGCTGTGACATCGAGCTTTTCAAAACACACAGGGCACTCCAGAAGATCAAGTAACGTCAAATCATCCATTTTATTTTAAAACTCCAGTCCTGACCTGGAGGGGCAGAATCCACATTGTAGGGGCAGCTGAGCCAAGGGGGCAGAGCTGGCGTCTTAAGAGCGTCAGGATTCCTGCCTGTTGGAAGGAGAAAGGAAGGGAGGAAAAAAAACCGTGACTGCTCTGAGATGTATATCCCACCTACATTGAGGCAGTGTCTCATAAGGCAGTTTGCAAGTACTTTGTTCTGGCACCCAAGTTTCAAGTGACTCATTCTGATTCAGTGCTAGCAGGTACAGGACTCCTGCCTGCTGTGAGGAATGGGAGTGAGCTTCAGCAGAGACTACTCACAGCCTCTCTGTGTGGAAGGCAGAGGCAGAGAGCAAAATGGCGAGCTGAAATGGCACACCCACTCTTCTCTGCCAGTTGGGGCTAGAAGGGGTCCTTTAAACCTGTCTGGGTAAAAGCACTCAGACACTCAGTCTCAATTCTCAAATCAAAATCCCTTCAGAATGTAATTTCTGTGATGAGTTTACTCCTCTCTCCAGGTTTATCTGTTCTCTGCACCACATGCAGATAAGTTTAGTTTATGTAGGTAAATTAATCTGAATCATATCAGATGTAGAATTATTTCCTTCACAATACATCTTCCCCATTATTTTTCATCTAACAAGTTACAAGAAAAATCTCTACTAGCAACCCAATTTTCACAATTGTTTTGCCTCAGGTTGGAAGCTTTTCTTTTTTCCTTCCTTCCTTCCTTCCTTCCTTCCTTCCTTCCTTCCTTCCTTCCTTCCTTCCTTCCTTCCTTCCTTCCTTCCTCCCTCCCTCCTTTTCTTTTCTTCTCTTTTTTTCTTTTCTTTTCTTTCTCTCTCCCTTTCTTTGCTTTCTTTGCCTGCTCACCAAGATTAGCTTAAACATCCTTAGAGACAATATTCTCCCCACAATGTAAAGTCACACAGCCTGTTTAGTTACTTTGACAGTTGTTCTCAGTTTCAACTGAAGCACGTAGGAATTCTGGATTGTGGTCACAACCTGCAGAAAACCAGATGGAACAGAAGATACAAGTGGGGTGTGTGTGTGCGCGCAAGGCGAGCACGTGTAAAGCACCTCTGTTACAGAAAGTTTCCTTATGGACGTCTGGAAAGAAAAAGGCTCCTCAGAAGAGGTCAGCAGTCCTCCCTCCACAAGTGCCAAGGCAGGGGTGAACGCTGCAGCCAGGGAGGCCACCAGTAAGCAGGGCAGACATTACAAATGAGAGATGGCGCCTTGCTGTCTTCAGACTCCTCGCCAAAGAAGTCAGCGCGCGGGCGGGCTGGGAACGTGTGCGGTGCCACTAACCTTGCGCTTGTGCCCTCCGCCGCGTTAGCTCAGCCCGCGCGTCCGCTCCGCCGCTCCCTCCAACTCGCTTCGTTTTCCCAAGTGCCGTCGCCGCCGCCGCGGCTTTGAAAACTTGAACAACTCTGAGTCTTGCTCAATTCTAGGGATCGCCTTACCCAGCCCTGTTAACGCATTCACCGCCGGGCTGCCGCCTGCTAGTGGGACGTTCCTCCATCGCACCCCACCCCACCACTCACCCTCAGGAAGAGTTCGCTCTCTGCTACTGATCCTTCCTTTATGGAACAGTGGATTTCTGGGAAAAGATCATGAGATAAAATGTAAGCCAGTCCCTAAGGCCAAGTATTTCCAAAGTTTATGTTTTCACCTTCGCGCATTAGCTTTCCTATCCAAGTTAAAACGTGTTCAGTTATGCCAACATGATTGTGTAGTTTTTAAAAGCATTTACAGGAGTTTTTGGAAATGGGCAAAAATATTAATGGTAGCTATGATAATCTCTTTCAACATACTCAGTGCTAAATCTCTTTAAATAATAATAATTTTTAAAATGTCCCGGGGCTACATACACATCCTTGAAAAATAAAGGGTACAGAAGGGCTTTTTATGGAAAAGCAGCGAGCCTGAACTCTCCCATGCCCCTCCCCACTGTAGTCTTTTTATATCCCTAAGTACTTGTACTTTTTTGATTCATCAATATACATTTCATGGAAAGTTGCAAAGATATCCAAGTAGTATAAGTAGATGATAATAATAATAGTACCCAACACCAGGGTAGCCTTTTTCTGAGCTCAGAACTGTTCTACCTATATTAACCCATTTAATTAACCCATTTAATCCTCTTAAAGGTCCTATGGTACACTATACTCTTCTTTACTCTCATTTTGAAGTTAGATAACTCATGTCAGGAGCCACAGCTAATAAAAAGGCTGGTGGTCTGTGCTCTTAACTACCAAGTTAAATAGTGATGTAGCTTTAAAGGGAGGATAGGTGGGTCAAGGATGCTAAACCTCATCTAGGATAGCAGGAAGTCAAAAGATACTGACTAATCAACTTTTGCAGACAAGGTTTTCAGCCCAGAGAGATCAAGAGATTCCCTGTTAGAGGCAGAACTGGCACTAGAAACTAGTTCCTCTGATTTGTAATTGGGTGTTCTTTGTATGTATCTTTTCTCTTAATATAAAAGTCACAATTCTTTATAATATAGAAGTTACATGAATACAACTCTATGGGAAAATCTCAGAAGGGAACAAGAGGCCTGAAAACAGGTTGCGGTGGTTCATTTGGTTTTCAAAGTTCTTCCATGTCAGTTTCGAAAAAGCAAACAAGTGTGAAGCTCAAAAGAACAAATTTGGGATGGAGCAGATGAAGTCATCTGTCTTCTGAGCGCTAACAGCGTAATTTTGATTTGTGCCCATTTCAGAGACCACTTTCAACTCTCTTTTTATTCATTTCCCTTTTATAGAAGATTTTTTGAGCTTCAACAGAATGACTCCCCCTTCTGTCTGCCTGTCTCCTTCAGTTAATTTCCCCTCTTGATTCAGTGCCCATCAGGAATTCTCTTGTAGTTTGAGAACTTTTGCTGTCCTTTCTTGTTCCCCATTTAGCCAAGTTGGGCTGGTCTCCTCTGCGAGCTGCCCTGCAGTCCTCTCACCCTCTCTTCGGAGCAACTTTCTCCCTCCTTCACTTTCTTGTTCTTATACACAGTCTACCCACAAGCACAGACATAATTTTAATAATAATACCATTTACTGTATGCTGCAGACCTATGGCGAGATTTTAAACAGAATCTCGTCGAATCCTCTCAACCACCCTATAGGTAGGTAGGTAGGTGCTGTAACTTTCCCAGGGTTGCAAAGCTTGTGGTATGACCCCAGGCTTACCCAATCCCAGGGCCTGTGCCCCTTACCATTATTGCTTCCCATGTTATAAAGTCATGTACATTTCATGAACTCACTCATATATCTTTGCTGTACAAATCCACATGCATTTATGCATATATCCATATCAGACACATGAGCTGATCCTGGGGCCCACCTCAAATAAAATGATGGAGCTGAATGTGCTTTGGCTCCTTTGACTTTCCCTCCTTGCAGCCTACCCAGTCTCACGCCCCCCTCCATGCCCCTGTGTGGCCAGTAGTCTCGAAAAGCTTCACACTCTCGCAGCCTTGAGAACAAACCATCAAACCAGCTGGGTCTCAGGGAGGCAGGTCAGATCCAGTGTGTTACTCTGTCCAAGCATATCTGACAATTAAAACTTTAGCCAACCAGAATTATAGATGGTAGAAAGTTAGGCACTAGTGGCAGGACAGAGCAGATTTACGCTGAGCAGAAGGAGGGGTCTTTTAGGACCGCTCAAATCACACCCTATAGGTGGCCCTCAGAATCATCCACAAATGAGGTTAGTCTTGGTGGAATCTGGAGGAGGAATTTTCCTTTGAAAGATTTGAAGAGGGAGGAGAATTTTAAATGTGAATTTTTATCCTAGCTTACCCAAATGCTATCTTGGCATCAAATCAAATGAACATCTAGTCTTCAAAAGCAAATAAAAAGGTAGGCTATGCATGCTTTGCCAGACTCTGGGCGCAGGCTACCAACTCCACTGCTGCCATTTCATCAACACTCCTGTTTATATTTGTGCTGTTACATGCTTGTTACAGGTTGTACTCTTTTTAAATACCTGCATGATATTTATGAGCTTACGCTACTTGTATTTTCAAGTATATCTTGATCTATGTGGAAAAAAAATGCAAATCTAAACGTGTAGTTCCCCAGTTCAAAGCCTTTCAGTAGTTCCCATTGACCTTGGAATAAAATCCAAATCCTTTTCCTGGTCTATCAGTGCCTCCTTGGTCTGACCCCTGCCCACCTCTCCTGCCTGACCTGTCCCCACATTTCCCTCTCACCACACTCCAGCTCCACTGGCTCTCTCTCTTTGCTCTTAGGACAGCTTACATTTTTCTGACATAGAGTATTTGTGCATATTCTCCTTTATATTTGTGGAATGGGTTTATGAATGAATAAATGAATTGTGTTCTTAAAAACTTGTTTTTATCTGGACAGATGCACATCACACTTGAAGTTGGAAATGATTTCTGTTGGACAACTTTTGGTTGCCACTTTGTGTCCTCTCAGCCCCACCTCTTACTAATGCTGTTGCTTAAGTCAAGAAGACTTTACCAGATTCAAGGGATGTGACCTGGTAGTGTTTCCCCAGGGACCCTGCCATGTACCTCTTGCCTACTGCCCCAGAGCTTCTCAGATGTTGCAACATGGAACACCCATGGGAACTTGCTCTGTACCCACATCTGTACAGTCCTGAAGTGTGGGCCATCCTTGACTAATGGGAGACAGGATTCTATGAATATGTTCTTCCTCTTTCATTCTCTGGGTCAGGAAGTTCTGAAATGGCATAAGTTTCTTCAAAAGGTTCTGTGGGCTGAGAGCCATTTGTCCATTGAATGAGTAGTGCAATAATGCATCCTTGATTGACTCTCCCTGATTCCATTTCACTACTCTGTCCCTCACTCCTGCTCACAAGCGGCTGCAAGTAAGATTTGCCTTAAGCTAAGAGAGTTTCCTTCACATTTAAAATTAAGTAATGGAAGTGTGCAGACAAATTTTCTCAGTCAAATTCACTTATTTGTTTATTGAAATTATAATTTTAGAAATGTGCTATTTTCATTTGATTGTGGATCTTAACTCTTTGGTGGTCTGAGGGTCTCTGCCAAGAAGTTAATTATTTGTAAACAAATCCTTAAATCCATCAAAAGAGTTCAAGTAACTGGAAATCCAAAGTTTTAGAGCTGAGGGAGTTATGAAAACCCTCTTGACTATTGCTAGTTAATCTTGTTGGAGAGACCATGTTTTGTACTTCTTTGTACTCTCAGTATCTACTGTAACATTGGATATATGCTTTAAATATTTAAATGAAAAGATTATCTATTTCCATGATGCTAAACTTGCCCATGTAATTTGTTTTTTCAATGATACCGGGTCATCTTTGGGACTATTCAAGGACAGGAATGATTGGAGGAAAGTGGGCACCTACCACTAGTGAAAAAGTGAAGGTCAGCAGAATGCCAGGAATTGAATGGCTATGACACATGCTGGCTTTCCTGGAAAGATGCAGGCCTGGAATGAGGTTAACTGTCGATTTCCTCTCCATTTAGGGGGATATTTGCAGGTAAGGAATATACTTTAGGATATTCCCATGCAATCACCAGACTCAAATTCCTGGCAAAGACAAAGAGCCATCCCACAATTTCTGAAGGTGACCTGTGGTCCCCAAGCTTAATGAGAAACAGTATTAACCAGGGGTCAGGAGCAAGGCTTTGGGGTCTAATAGACTTGGTTCAGATCCCAGCTCTATCAGTTACAAGGTGGATCACTCGAGCAAAATACATTAAACCTTTGTTTCCTGGATTCATCTATAAAACGAGGTTACTAATAGGGGCTGCCTTGTTGACTTGTTCTGAGGAGTCAATGAGATTGCTGCATATAGCATCAATATAAGATTAAAGGTTCTTCTTCTTTTTTTGTAAGTAGAACCTGTAAGAGGAAAAAGAGTCAGGTGGTTCTCACTCTAACCCAAACTAAGCCTAGAGAAGAGTATGCTAGGCTATGTAGATGGTCTGCTCTTACTGAACCAAAATATCCTAACAATGCATCTCTAACCTCAGTCATTTGTATCCCATTTTAAGCTTTTTGCCATAGGTATGTACTTTTATTTTTAATTCAGTTTTATTCAAACACATTCACATAACATACAATCATCCATGGTATACAGTCAACTGTTCACAGTGTGATCATATAGTTATGTATTCATCACCACAATCTATTTCTGAACATTTTCCCTACATCA
>PVKY010015158.1:0-10296 GCA_004027775.1 Bradypus variegatus | reverse complement strand
CCACCCTAATTTTCATTTAGTTTTTGCACCCATTTTTTTACTCATCCATCCATACACTGGATAAAGGGAGTGTGATCCACAAGGTTTTCATAATCACACTGTCACCCCTTGTAATCTGCATTGTTATACAGTCGTCTTCAAGAATTCAGGTTACTGGGTTAGAGTTTGATAGTTTCAGGTATTTACTTCTAGTTATTCCAAAATATAAAAACCCAACAAAGGATATCTATATAGTGCATCAGAATGTCCACCAAAGTGACCTCTCGACTCCATTTGAAATCTCTCAGCCACTGAAACTTTATTTCATTTCGCATCCCCCTTTTGGTCAAGAAGATGTTCTCAATTTCACGATGCCGGGTCCAGATTCATCCCTGGGAGTTATATCCTGCATTGCCAGGGAGATTTAAACCCCTGGGAGTCAGGTCCCATGTAGCGGGGAGGGCAGTGATTTCACCTAATGAGGTGGCATAGCTAGAGAGAGGGGGCCACATCCGAGCAACTCAGGGGGAGACTCTTAGGTACAAGTATAAGCAGGTTTAGCCTCTCCTTTGCAGTAACAAGCTTCATAAGGGCAAGTCCCACGATCAAGGGCTCAGCACATCAAACCGCCAGTCCTAATGTTTGTGAGAACATCAGCAACAGTCCAGGTGAGGAAGTCCAACACTTCTGCATTTTCCCCCAGCTCCTCAGGGAGGCCCTGCACATATATTTTTATTCTCTGCCCAAATTACAGAATACCAGTCTTTAATTCTCCTAGCTCATATTTATTAAGCACCTACTCTGTGCCAAGCATTGTGCTAGGCTCTAGGGATACACTTATGAGCAAAACTTCTGCTCTCGAGGAACTGAATCCTCTTCATATTAACATTTTTACTCTAAGCACGTAGCAAAGTGCTTGGCACATAGAAGATGCTCAGTAAAAGTTGACTGAGCTGACCTAATCTAATTTTGTAGCATTAGTATAGCAGAAAGCCAGTAAAGAGTTTATTTTTATGATAACAGACATGCTACCAAGTTAACTATGTGATTAATATGGTACTACTTCTGGTCTTGAGGGAAAAGTATATTTTTAACCAGAGGTTTAACTATAGTTATCCACTTATAATATGATATTTATGTTACATAGTGTTCATTTACTGTTATCCTACTTAAAATATGATTATCATCCCCTAATTGGTCATTTAACATGCAGGCAGAGCATTAGTAGAACATTTTCTTCAGGATGATATCCCTTACATCAGTTCAAAAGATTAGTGAAAGGAACGTAGTGTGGATATGCTAAATTACTCTTGGTACACTGACTATGGACTTGACATTGATTTAATATACAACTAAAAAAAGGGAAGGAAACATAAAGTCCACTCTATTTATAAGACAGTCAACTCTTACATGCAGGGACGTTTTTGTTTGTCTGTTTGATTGATTCTTTGCCACTTTTGCCTTTGTAATTTTTGATCAAGTTTTAAAATCTATTTTTAAATAGAAAACTTTTTTGTTTATCTGTATATATCATTTTTTAAAAATTTTTATTCTAGTAACACATATACAACATAACTTTTCCCCTTTTAACCACATTCACATATATAATTCACTACTGTTAATTACATTCCCTATGCTTGTTATTAGCACCACCATCCATTACCAAAATTTTACAATCAACCCAAATAGAAACTCGTACAATTTAAGCGTTGACTCCCCATTTCTTACCAGTGGCGGTTTGAAGCTGTTATGTACCCCAGAAAATGCCATGTTCTTTTAATCCATTCCCATCCTATTGTGGATGGGACTATTTGAATAGGTTATTTCAATTAAGGAGTTGCCCCAAGGTGGGTCTTAATCGTTTTATTCAAGTCCTTTATAAGAGATGAAATCTAGAGAACTCAGAGAAGCCCCAGAGAAGCTGAGAGACAAGGACATACCCACAAAAGCTGAGAGAGGAAGCCACTGAAGCCAGAAGCTGAAAACAAGGAAACTAGGGAAAAAAGGACCAGGAGACACTGGCCTTGTGCTTTCCCTTGTGACAGAGGTGTCCCAGATGATGGCAGTCTTTCTTCAGAGAAGGTATTGTCCTGTTGATGCCTTAATTTGAACTTTTTCATGGCCTTAGCACTGTAAATTTGTAAGTTAATAAATCCCCAATGTAAAAGCCAATCCATTTCTGGTATATTGCTTTCTGGCACCTCTAGCAAACTGAAACACTAACCCTTGTAACCTATATTCTAGATTCTGATTCTATGAGTTTGCTCATTCTAAATATTTTGCATCAGTAAGATCATACAATATTTGTCCCTTTCTGTCTGGCTTTTGTCACTCAACACGATGTCTTTAAGGTTCATCCATGTTGTCACATGCATCAGGACTTCATTCCTTTTTTATGTCTGAATAATATTCCACTGTGTGAACATACCGCATTTTATTTATTCTTTTATCAGTTAATACACACTTGGGTTGCTTCCATCTTTTGGTAATTATGAGTAATGCCTCTATGAACATCAGTGTGCAAATATCTGTTCAAGTCCCTGCTTTCAATTCTTTTGGGTATATACCTAGTAGTGGGATTGCCGGGTCATGTGGTAATTATATAATTAACTTTATGAGGAACCTCCCAACTGTCTTACACAGCGGTTGCACTATTTTACATTCCTAGGAACAATGAATGAATGTTCCCATTTCTCCATATCCTCAGAGAGTTTGTGTTTGAAAGCATAACTTTCTTGAGGTCACTCACGAGCCAGTTTTCAGGAATAAAACTTCTTAGAGTTTTCATAGCCTCTAGGAGCTGACTAGTGGAGTCAGGGTGGCTGCTATTAGAATAGTTCACCAATATCCCCAGTTCTCCTCCTGAACAACTCAGTGTCTTTACTGATGGGTGGAGCTATGTAACTAGGTCCAGCCAATGAAATATGAACAGTATTGTTTCCCCTTGCAAGCCAAGTCTATGAAAAGTTCATAGATATTCCTCAGTTTCTTTCTTGCCTTGCCACAGTAACTGAATTTCTATGTCCCAAGTGATGCAGCTACAAGATGGTGGAAACTCTGTCAATCTGGTTCTTGAAATGACTGGAACAGAGCAAGAGTGATCCACGTGAAGCATGAGTAAGCAATAAATTTCATGTTAATACATGGAGACTTTGGAGATGTCTGTACTACACCAAAACGTCACCTTCCTGATTAATGGAGTCAGGGAAGGCCCTTACTACTCTCTGCTAAGGTTTTGAGTAAGAGAGAAGACAGATAAAATGAGTTCCATTAATTTGTCAGTAATGTCTTTCACATTAAGGATGTTAGCCTGAGGTCTAGCTTTTTAATCACATTTAATCCGGATATCCCATAAATTTTCCATTTTTCCACTAATTCCCCTGTGAACCTTTTTTAAAACACTATATTTAACTCTCATCCACAATGTTGCTGTGCCTTCTACAAATGATCACTTTTCTCAACATCAGTTGAATTGCTTAATGTAACCACACATCATGATTTCAACAAGCATTTTAACTAGATCACAAAGATTCTAAATTAGGAACATTCTGTCTTTAATTGAACTACATATACAGTCATGCAAGAAGAAGGGAGAAGCTTCTGCAACTGCACTGTCTCTAGAAAATACACTTTACAAGAAGGGAAAAGCAGAAGCATTCCTGATTGTTTTGATTTGTTTTTACATGTTGGAGTGTAACATTGAAGAACTTGTTAAGTCAGAGAATTGTCATTTCTTATTTAAAACTGTAGATAGTAGGTGAAAGTTTTCAAATTACTGGAAAAAAATAATGCTTTGCTCTTGTTTACTTTGATGGATTGTTAGGTAGTATACATAATGTGTTGTCTTTAATATTTTAACGTCTGTCCACTTTCTTTCCGTTTATCCAAAGCTATCCGTCAAAATCCAAATCAAATCCTAGCTCCCCAGGAAATCTTCCCTGAACCCATCAGCTGGAATTGACCCTCCCCCCACCCCCAAAATCTTATGCAAATTCATATCATTTATTTGGCATTGCTTGTAGAGAGTTTTATAGAGCCCAGGAGCTGGAAAGGATCTCAGAATCACTTGGCACAATTTATTCATTTCGAAAATGAGGACAGTGGTTATGTAATTTACTTAGCCACAATGGAGTTGCCCAATTCCCAGTGCAGTGTCCATCCCTCTATGCCATAAGTGCTTTCATAGTTACCGTCTGCTCTTATTGGTTATCCTTGAAGAGAACACCACATCTCACCAACAGTACATCTTGAGGTCAGCAGACTCTGCCTTCAGTTTTACTTCTTCAGCTCATACCTAACTTACATATGTTAAGCACTGAATAATTGCTTGTTGAATATCTGGTCGTATTTTAGGTTTGGTTTTATTTAATCTATCACCTCTGATTAGCTTCAAGTTCAGAAGATAATACTGGGAGGGACCCAGGAGACAGGAATAAAACAGCAGCGAAGTAAACAGTAAATTGCTTACATATATCCAATAACATGCTTCTAGAACGGAAGGTCATTTTCCCCTGGAATAATTAGATGTTTCAGGTTCACTCTGCAAGTATGGAAAGTGTGTGTCTGCTGAGTGGGGGTGGCAGAGTGCCGAAGTTCAGGTGAAGTTGCAGAGGTTTAAGTAGAAATGAAAATTTTCAGAGGTTTAAGTAGAAATGAGGATTTCTACTGGGTGGGGTGGGTGTAGAAGAAGGAAGTCACCGGAGAGCAGAAACCTGAGACCAAACCCCATCGACCCAGCCAGGGAGGCAACATGGGTGGACCCAGGCAAGGGTAGTCACCGCTCAGGGCGTGAGAATGGTCCGATGGAAGAGGCGCTGTCATCCAGGGAGCCTTGCCCGGAGGCTGTGTGGGTCCCGCGGTGGGCGCTGGGGGCGGGGCTGGTCGGCACGGGCGGGGCGCGGCACTGCTCCGGCTCTCCAGGCCAGCACGCGGCGACGCCCCCTCCCCTCGCGCCGCGGGCCTCCCCGCGCCGTGCACGTCCCGGTCCCGCGCCTCCTCCCCCTCGCCCGCTCCTTCCCGCCCTCTTCGCAGCGCCGGCCGAGCTGGCCTCCCCTCGGTCTCTCATGAATATTGAGCGGCCCCTGTTGTATTTCCCGAGCTCCATTGCGGAAGCCAAGACTCGCCATATTGTGCGGCGGCGCCGGCGGCCGCAGCTTGCACCAGAGTCTCGCTCCGGCCGCGGCCAGCGGAGCCCGAGCTGGGGCAGGAACTGGTGAGTGGGACCGGCAGGGAGGGGAAGGGCGCAGGAGCGGCAGGCCTAGGGCACGCTACTCTTCGGCTTGTCCGCGGCTGGCGGCCTTGCGGCGGGTGTGTGTGTGTCCGCGGGGGTGTGAGGGGAGATGGCGCCGCCGCCCCCGGCCGCTCTCGGGGCGGGGATGACGGGGGGGAGGCGGGTTCTCATTGTTCCTGTTCGAGGGTTTTCCGGGGCTGGGGCGGGGGGCGACTGAGCCGGGTCTAACGCGGAGAGCTGGAAGTCTTTCCTTCACGGCGAGTTCTTCGTTGCCCGCTCCTCAGCGCGGAGGCCGGAGCTGCGGTGCGGCCCCCAACGCCTCTCCGCCCCACTCCCGAGGTGAACGGCGTGGAATGTGGATTTGTTCCCCTGGCTTCCCCTTCGCAGGCCGGGGTGTGTGTCTGCACCGTGGGGGTGTGATAGGGGCGCTTTGTGCAGGTAGCCCCCTATCCCGCGGGGGACGAGTCAGGGTTTGATACTCAGTGTGGGGTTCCTTGTAGGTTGCGGGGTGACCCCTCCTAGTTGAACATTCCTGGAGTATCGGCTGCCTGCTATCTGTTGCTGCTTTCTAAAGCCGGAGGTTGCCCCGGAGGAGTCGTGGGGGGAGGGGGTGTCTTGGTTTGTTTCTCTTGGAAGTCATGCGTTTTGAACCCAGTCGTTTGCGCTGGGGTCTTACGGTACCTGTTGTCGCCGGGGAGCGCTCATCCTAGTTGTCAGGATCATTTCCCTCTTATAGAAAAGTCGCCTCCCTGCTCCCAGATATACTACTGGTAAAATTTAGTCTCAAACTTTGAGGTTCATTTCGATTATTTGCCCATTTATACCAATTATAGGCTCATGTCCTTGAATCCCCTTTGGGTACCCAGTGTATGGCCGTCAGCAGTTTTAGAGTATGAGTGCTTTTATATTGTATAATCGTTTGAAAATGTCAGGTTTTTTCAGGTGTGTAAAGAAATTTGCCGTAGTTTTGCATTCAGCGTTTTAGTAATATGCTTTTTTTTAATTAAAAAATCGATGCATGATTTCAGTGTTAAAACTAACGTTTGAGCGATTTGCACTACATGATCTACTGTTGGTGGTTCCAAGATGATCAGCTGGAATATTTAGTGCAGTTGATAAAATCTATTTTCTTCACTTACATTAGGGTGTAGTTGTTGAATATTTGATCCTTTGATTTGTAAAGAATTTAGTTGGCAGCAGTATGACTCTTGGCTACTCCTTTTTCCACCTGAAGTTTCTACTTGTCTCAATCAACAGGTAATTTTAAAAATCTTGATTGTATACTTGGAACTCACCTTTTAGTAAAGTAATGGGTAGTTAATAAGGCTCGATTTTCCAGAGGTAGTATAGGAAATATTGCCCCCTCGCTTTTCTGAGGATTTGAGTTATTTATTTTCCTCAGGCACTGTTGTGGAATCCACATTTGAGGTTAATTGCAGTAGGTGTGAGAGTGAAGTGAAGAATTTATGGAGGAAAATTGGTCCATTTGAGTATTTGAAAAATATGCTGATAGTCCTCTTAAATGTGCTGCTTAGGAAAAAATCCCAAATTAGGATCACAAACATAGTATTGTAGACAAGGAAGGCATTCAAAATACTGGGAATTTGAGTTTTTCTTTGCCTTTCTGGAGCACTCAGATAGCTTGCTCCTGTGTTTGAGTGGATAGAAATATAGGCCAGGTCAGCCAAACATCTTTGGAATATCATTTGTCTATTACTGGCCTTCAGTTTGTGGTGTCAGGTTTATCTGCTTAATCTGATTTATTTATGATTTGTATTTATATTATGCCGTTTTTGGAGTAAGGAGATGTATTCCTAATGAATAATATATTGCCAAATGTTTCAGTGACCGTTTCATTTCTTTATATTAGAACAGAAGCATAATTCCTTCCAGCAAGAGAAGTGAGTTAACATTCAACTGTACTTTATTAAAATTGTGGCAGCGTTTCTAGTATGACTTAAAGCACCTTATAATTTTGTGATGATGCATTTATTAAATTCTGGAAAAACTAAACAATGCATCCTAGTTTGCCATTTTTAGAAAAGGAGAAATACTAATGAGATTACATACATATCTACAATTGATTTTTAAAATATTTATTGTATTTTTATTAAAACATAAACTAATAATTTGAAAATGTTTTCCCACTCAAATTTAATGAAATAATTTTCGTGCAGAAAGTACAGAGTTACCATAGATCCCTCCCTTGCACACAGTTTTCCCTGTTAACATTTTTCATTAGTGTCATATCTTTGTGGTAATTGATGAACCAATATTATTAAAATTATTCGATTAACTATAGTCTCTAGTTTTACTTTAGGGTTCACTCTTTGTGGTGTACAATTCTGTAGGATGATAATGATTATTATTATAATAACATATACAACCTAAGATTTTGCACTTTAGAATTTTACCCACTTTGAAATATACAGTTCAGTGGTGTTAATTACTTTCACCATTTTGCCACCTTCACACCATCTGTTACCAAACTTTCCATCACTCCAAACAAAAACTACCAATTAAGCATTAACTCCCCATTCCTTGCCCCAGCTAGGCCCTTGGCAAAACTTATATTATCGTTTGTGACTATAAATTTGATATTGCAGTTATTTCACTTAGTGAGGTCATAGAATATTTGTCCTTTTGTGTCTGGCTTATTTCTCTCAGCATGATTTCTTCAGGGTTCATCCACACTGTAGCATGCATCAGAACTTCATTCCTTTTTCTGACAGAATAATATTCCATTGTGTATATATACCACATTTTGTTTGTCCATTCATCTGTTTGTTGACTACAGTTGCTCTTTAATTAGTATTTATTACACATGCTGTAGATGATAGACCTTGTCATCAGACACTGGTTATTTGACTTTTTATCATTTTTCTGAAATCTTAGCTACCGTAGTAACTTACCGTACCTTACCGTAGTTCATTGGCATTGGGGTGGGCCCCAATATAGTTTTAGACACACACATACGGTACAGTAACATTTTACTCAATCCATCCCCCAAAGGTCCAAATATTCTGTCTGTTCCTCCTCACAGCCTTCCACCCCGTCTGCCTAGGTGAGTACAGTTGATTATGCATGGATGTAGACTGTGATAATGCTGTAGTGGTGTGTGGCACTTAGGCAGATGCTGGCCTTAGGTGGCCCACTCTGCGGTTCTTTTATGCTATGTGTAGGAACTCCAGTACTGGCCATGGACTTTCAAGTGTAAAATTCTTTTAATTCTGTTTTGCCCTATGGGAGTTAGGCAGCTGAAGTGGACTAGTACTGCTGCACCCAGTGATACCTCTTACTGCTATATATGTTACCAAAAATATTGTATTGCTTGAATTTGTCTTCTTCCATTTCATTCCAGGAACGGGTTAGCCATTTTGTCATAATTTTAAGAAGATTTGACGATTTTGTATTTTGTCTATATTAAGTACAATGAAAAGTTATTTTTGAAATTAGCCTCAGATTAAATTATTTAGTGATGGCATCTAAGTGAAGTAACAAGCCATATTAAAATCATCTAACACAGATGTGTTGCTTATGGGCTGTCTTGCAAGGGGGGTTTCTTTTTGTTTCTGTGCTGTAAAGTGAAGTTGTGTTTTATGAAGAGGCAAAGTTGTAAAGTCAATGGGTAAAATGAAAATCACACGTAGTTAAAAATTATACTTGAAGAGAGAAGAACAAACCAATAAGTTCGATTCAGCTTTAGTGTTGGAACAGATTGCTGTTTCTTTTGTTGAGCACTTGATGAAGTACTTGGCTTGTGTTTAGGGGCCATGTTGAACAACAGCAAAAAAAAAAGTGTCTTTATTAAATATAAGAATCGTATTCAGCATAGTGTCATGTTTACTATGACAGGCATGTGGGAACTGAGACTGCTGGAGAACAGCAGATCAACTGTACCGTCTCGCATTTTATCTAGGGTATGTGCTACAGAAGGAGGTGGGTATATTTGCTTGGCATATCCTCCACTATTTAAATTTCTCACTTTCTCTTTTCTTTCCCAAAGCTGGATAGTTTCACACACAAAAGTTAAATGATTTTATGTAGCAACTTAACAGAAGCAAATTTAGAGGTTATCACACCATCTTTTAACATATTTTGTCTATAGGAATAACCCCAAACTTTCTTTACTTCCTGCCTTCAGTGAAGCAGCAACATAGAGGGTAAGCAGTTAGAATCACAGTGCATTGGGGTCTATCCAGTCAGGAAAACAGAAACTGTGTTAGGAATTTCACCAGAGCTGATGTGCTATAGGGAATTGGTTATTTCAGTTTAAAAGCAAAAAGAACATTATAGACACCAGAACCTAAGAACTTGGAGAAGAGGCCCCATTCACCTGGAGCTTGGACACTTGAGGTGAGCATTGTTCAGCTGCTGCTAGTAAGTCTGAGGGCATGGGATAAGGCTGGTTCTAGGAGACCAAAAGGAGCTGAAGGCTGGAACCAATTGCTGTTGCTAGTGAGAGGGGCTGCTGCTGAAGTGAAGCTGACAGAACTAGAAAGAAGTGCCTTCACTCTCCTTCCTGCTTTCTGATCTCCATTTCTTATTCCAGTTGGCACAACTTAACAGGTATGGCTGGTAAAGAGTCGGTGAGAGACAGTTGCACAATCTCAGCCCCAGCACCTCAGAGCAGACTCTGGAATGATGGTTTTGGAGTTGAGAGACAATAAGTCAATGATCTGCACAGATAGTACTGATTAAATATAATAATTTAAATAGGGAATCCTGTCCTTACCTTGCCTGTTCAAAAAATATATATTGAATATATTCTTTGTGCCAGACACTATGCTAGGCATTGGGAGTTGAAAAATTAATTGAATAAAGTTTCTGTCCTTATGGAATTTACCTTCTACATGGGGATGTCAAATAAACTACTGTACAGTACGTTAAATGCAGTGACAGATGAGTGATGTGCTTTGAGAACCCAAATGACAGAACAACCAACTTGCTGCTTCTCTGCCGAGCTAAACTTTGACTACTATTTTCATCTTGTATCCTGATGAAATCCATGTTCATTTCTTCTGACTGCTGTGGTCAGCCCAACCCTTGCGAAAGCTATTTCTCTGAGATGTCTCAATTTTTTCACT
>PVKY010015157.1:0-10295 GCA_004027775.1 Bradypus variegatus | reverse complement strand
CCAAGTAAGACATTGTCACAAAAACAGCAGCTTGAAAGAGCAAACGAAAGGAATGTGGGCCCAGCTTGGCTGGATGCCTCTGGCTCAGGCCCTCTCATGATGTTGCTGTCAAGTCATCAGAAGGGTGACAAGCCATCCCGGGTGCCAGGGACTGTCCTGGATTTAACTCAGGAGGTCCCCCATCCCAGGAGACCCCTCAGTGCCAGGTAGATGGGAGTGGTTGGCCACCTTGCTGCTGGACAGGGCGGTGGTCACAGCTGAAGGCTTGCCTGGGGGAGATCCACTTTCAAGCTCACCCATTGTTTTGGTGTGCTAAAGCTGATGAAATGCAATATGCCAGAAATGGGTTGGCTTTTACAATGGGGATTTATTAACTTACAATTTACAGTTCTTAGGCCGTGAAAATGTACCAATCAAGGCAGCAGCAGGATGATGCCTTCTTCCTGGCGAAAGGCTGCTGGTGACCTGGGACTCCTCTGTCATATGGGAAGGCACCTGGCAGCATCTGCTCGTCCTTCTCTCCCAAGTTCTCAGCTTTTCTGTGTGTTTCTCTTTCTTAGCTTCTGTCTCTCTCAGCTTCTCTGGGCTTTTCTGTGTTTTTCCTCTTAAAAAGGACTCCAGTAGGAGGATTGGATGAGCAGGTCACATCTCAACTGAAATAACCTAATCAAAAGGTCCCACCCACAATAGGTCTGCACCCACAGGAATGGATCAAACGTACATGACCTTTTCTGGGGTACACACGGCTTCAAACCATCACACCTATGTAGTATGGCAGGTCTGGACCCCTTGCCATCGGGGCCTCTGCACAAGGCTGCCTCCTAACACAACTGCTGGCTTCCCCCAGAGTGAGAAATCCAAGAGAGAGAGAGCTTGAGGTGAAAGTCACTGTCTTTTTACAAACTAATCTTGGAGGCAACATCCCATCACTTCTTTTTCAAGAATGTCTTGGATCTTTTGGGCTGTTTGCATGTCTATATAAATTTTAGAATCAACTTGTAAATTTCCACGCACATGCATACAAGCTGGTATATTGATTGGGGTTGAGTTGCAGCTACAGTTTAGTCTGGGGAGAATTGGCATCTTTATAATGTTATCTCCCAATCCATGAAAATGGTATACCCCTCCATTTAGTTAGGTTCTTAAAATCTTTTCTCTGTAACATTTTACTGTTTTTAGGTAAAAGGTCTTTCCATCTATTGGTAGATTTATTACTAGATATTTGATGGTTTTGATGCCATTGTAAGTAGTAATTTTAAAATTGTATTTTGTTTGTTTCTGATTATAGAAGTTCAATTGGTTTTTGTTGTTTCTGATTATAGAAATTCAATTGGTTTTTGTTTATGGACTGTACATCCATGACCCTGCTAAATTTGTTTGCTAGATTTGTTTACTAAATCTGAGAGTCTGTCTTAGGTTCTTTTGGATCATCTACTTTTTATTTCTTCCTTTCCTACCCTTTTGCCTTTGTTTCTTTTTCTTGCCTTGTTGTACCAGCTCAGACCTCCAGTGCAGTGTTGACTGAGGGTAGTGATGGTGGGCATCCGTCTCTATTCTCAATCTCTAGGGAAAGTTTTCAATGATTTACCATTAGCTATGATGTTTGTTGTAGGTCTTTTGTAGATAGACTTTATCAGATTTGGGATGTTTCCTTGTTTTCTAACTTGCCGTGAGCTATTTGTTTAAAAAATCATGAATGGTGTTTAATTTGTTTTTCTGCATCTATCATGAGTGGTTTTTTTTTCTGCATATATCAAGATGCTCATGTGATTTTCCTCCCTTTTTTTTTTGTTAATATGATGAATTGTACTGATTGAGTTTTAAGTGCTAAGCCATCCTTGCTTTCTTAGAATAAACTATGCTTGGCCAAGATGGGTATCCTTTTTATGTATTATCAGATTTCATTTACTGATATTTTATTTAGGAGGCCTACACTGTTTTGAAGCTTCTGTTGTTTTGTTGTTTTTTTTTTAACACAAGAAATTCTTTTTCATTGAAGAGACCTTAGCAAATATATTTAAAAGAAAACCTCGGTAAAAAATTAATTTTAAAACACCCTCATATAGAACCCAGGTACAACCACTGTGAACATTTCAGTGTGCAAAATGATTCAAAAAGAATTGAACATTTACGAAACCTTAATACTCAGTAACTAGGTCACAGATGGACATGGACTCAAAACCAATTTGTAAGGGAAGCATTTCGGTTGTTTCTATAATCTCACAAACACTCACTATGCAGCCCTGGGTCCGCAGAGCACATGGATCTGTTGTCTGATTCTTCCAGGCCCCTTTTGTGAATCTCCAGCGGTGGTCTCAGTGGCAACTGTCACATAATGCGTTGCTTTGTTTCCTCGAGGCTGTGTGAAAAAGTGATACAAACATAGGTTTTCCACACAAGAAAGTCACATGCTATAATTAATTTTTAAAGTATGCAGTTATTTTTGAATCACCCATTTGCTTTTCTCCTCACAGTTTTCTATGAATATATATGTATATGTATTTTCTCAGCAACGAGTCCAAACCATATGTTGTTCTATGCTTTTTTTTTAATGGACAACTTATGGAAAAAAATTGTTTTTCCTTTGGGGATTCAACACTAAGAAAATAGTCTTTTAACGTGTGTTGCCCTACTTGGTTTAAAGTTCATACCCTGTTGTGTCCACACTGGCTTTCCTTAACATGATTGTGTGGACATACAGCTTACCTTCACCAGTGAGATGTTGACCAAGAAGATTTAACTGTTTTCATGACAAGCTTTTCAGAGTATAAGGGCCCTCACATGACATGATCCACCTTTCTATAGTTCTGCCTTTAAATTGCCCTCCTCCTTCTCAAAGGCTTTTCCTGGCACCTATGCAATAATTACATCCAATATGTGTTCTATCATTTTTTGATATATTGATCTGCTCAGATCCCTGATGCATCATAATTTTTGATAAATTACTGTTATAAAATTTTTTAATTATTCAGGACTGAGATAATGAATATTTTCTAAATCATTAAATGTTGCTGCAGATCATTTTTAATAGATGCAAAGAATTCTATTATATGCCTGTACCATAACCAGTCTTATGGTATTGGGCATATAGGTTGTTGGAAATTTGGGGGAGGGATTTTAAAAAAAAAGAAAAACCTTTTCTATTATGGAAGCATTCACACACAATGATAGAGAGAATGCTGTAAGCAAGCTCCGCATACTGATCACTCAGTTTCAGCATCACCAATTCATGGCCAATCTTGTACCATTTCTGTTCCCTTCCCACACACATATACCCACAATTGGTTACCTTGAAACAGGTTCAAGATATCATATCATTTCATACATAAATATTTCAAAACTATATTTCTAAAAGATAGGGATTCTTCAAAATAATCCACAATACCAAACAAAATTAATTCCTTAAGACCATCAGATCTCCAGTTGGTTTTCCAATTTTCTGCTATCTTGCAAAACAATGATGTGCTAATGTTGTTTCCTTCTTCATTTGTTAGCTGGATACCTTTTACATAGGGAAACTTCACCTCATCAACTATTTGGTTACCACGAGGACTAATTTTTATAGGAATGGCAGGAAAGATGCTTTCTCCTTACTTACCTGTTTTTGAAATGATGAGTTGGTATCTAACATCCTGTAGTGGTAACCAATAAAGTTCTTTGTTCTTTAAATTTCATTATGAATTCATGGATTTAAGAGTATTTGATGAGTTTCATGTTTGCGGTTTTCAGCTAGCTGAATCAAGACTGCACTGAACATTCTCTCCCATGAGCCTTTTGTTATATCTTTAGTCAAAACTCACTTGACTCCACTCAAGCTATTGCAAGAACAGGGCAAATCACCAGGGTTCACAGTAGTTCACTGTGGGAGGCCGAGAACGTGATGAGCAGTGGCAGCCAAGCCTCCTGGCACTGGCCTGGGGAACTGGAAGACTGAGAGGACCCAGCCACTCTCTCTGGGAGGACAGGTCTCTCCCTTGGGGTGCTCTGGCCTCTCTCTGGGCCACTGCTCCAGTTTCCTCTTTCATGAGCCCCTCTGCTTACTCTGTTGCCACCTGGTCCTCAATGGCCAGCCCACCTGTGGCCCTGGGACCTTCCTTCTCCTTCAGGACCAGTTTCTTTAGTTCTTATTCCTAAGAGAGGAACCTGATTGGCCCAGATAATTTTTTCATGTCATCCTGCACAAATCAGGGATCAGGTGCTTATGTCTGTCCAATCAGAGGGGAGCAGAGACATGTGATTTAAAACATGGCTGTTGAGTCAGAGCCAGGAAGGAACTGTGGCTGGCACAGAGAGTAACAAATATGACTCTACCTCCTGCATTACTTATAATGGTTGCAGACCATTTTATTTCATGGGTATGTCCTAATGTATTAAACCAATCCCCTGATTTTGGACACTTAGGTTGTCCCCCATCCCTTTTCTGCTATTATAGATGATTCCATAGTGAATGTCTTTATTTCTTGAGGATAAATACTAAGATTCCAATGGCTAGATCAGAGGGTATGCGCACTTGGGAGACTCCTGACCCCTAAGGCCTCGTTGCCCTCTGGGTGGCCCTCCCACATTGTGGGAGTGAGTCCCTGGCTGCCAGCTCTTACCCTGCCTCGCTTCCTTGTGTCTTCCAGAACCCTGGGAACCACTCGCCTCCTCCTGCGCCATGAGGCCACCTCAGCCCCGACCACCACCCTCATGTGTCCGCCCCGCCTGTCTCCGCACCCACACGGCACCCACGCACGGCAGGGCTGCACTTGAAACGTGAGGCCCTGGCTCTCCTCCCGCCTTCCCTGCACCCAGCCGCCGCCTGAAGCCACTGCCTCCAATTGCCAACAACCTCTGCTTGTGGGGGGTGGGGGGAGCAAAACGAAACAGAAAAGGCTACAGCCCTCTGCAAAACCAAGGACTCGGCCCCTTCAAGGCAGCCTCTCCGTTCCTCCTGCTTTCTTGTGTGTTTTTTTGTTTTTGTTTTTTAATTTTAAACAGACATGAAAAACAAAACAAAACAACTACCTTCTGTCCTAGAAGATATGGAATGACAGACGGGGAGAAGGCCTTGGGGACCTCAGAGAACTCTGCCTCCCACCTCGTGCTTTCGGCAGCCAGAAAGGCTGCTGGAAAAGCCCTGGCCTCCGCCGCTGTGCGGGGCTCAGGGGTGTTTGGGGTGCCTGCCTGATTCACGTTATTTGTCACTCATCCTTTAGCAGCAAAACCACCCTGCGTGGCTAGGATGATTACTTATGATTATGATTATTTTGTGACAACAGTATTGTGCTTTTTGTGGGGAAAGTGAGTTTTTTTATACATATATAATTGATATCTTTTATTTATTGGGTGTTAACTGTTGCTGCTGCCTCGTGTGTCCGATCGGGGTCTCCAGTTTACATGTGCACATCCTCACCCACTTGCCCCACACTCACTTGGGAGGATGGTGGCCTGCAGTGGCCCAGAAGCCAAAAAAAATTTTTTTTTTCCCAGATAATGTGTTTGATGTTTGGAGATGGGAGGGGAACATCTTTTGGTTTACCAACTCTTGTTTTGGTGTTTCCAGTAGTATGGAAAAGGGGAAGGATTGTCCTAAGCTTGGGAGCCAGCAAAGAGGGCATTAATTGCATACAAGGCAGAGGGTAAAGATGGGTGTTCTTTGCAAGCAAGTTAGCAGAAGTAACTAAAGTATGCTTCCACCTCCTTGGTTTTTTGTTTCTTTGTTTTTAAATAGTCGGTGAGCTCTCCCCCTTTATGCTTTCCTGCCTTCCTCTCTGCTTTTACCAGTGGACCACACAGCATCCTTCTTCCCTATCCCTCTCTTAGGTCAAATGCTGGGAAGGACTGTGGATCCCATTCTGGTGGGTCTTGCTCCATGGGACTGCAGCCCACACGCCCTCACTGGAGACTTCTCACTCTGCCTGCCACTGAGACAGGTGCGGCCCCAGCACAGCCCCCAGGAGGTTAGATGATCCTGGACCCAAGATCTGACTCTTTCAAGGTCTGACTCTTGCTCTGTGACTGCCTCCCCTGGGCCTGGGGTACCCCATCTGTAGAACCCGGAGGCTGGGTTGCTTGGTATGGAAGGTCCCTTTCCATGTTGACACTGTATGACTCTAAGAGCCTGGGATTCGGTCTCCTAAAGCCCATGATTCTGTGGTCTCCAGTTCGGTTTGCAAGATCCCAGCAGATGCGAGGACTGTCTGACCGGCAGCACGACTCCTGTGTTGTCTCTTGGCACAAACCCTCAGAAAGACAGCAGCCACCGATTGCTGGTGTGTGGGGTTGATGCCAGGGACTAGGATGTGTCCGATGATGCACTTTGTCCCTCCCTGCAGCACTTCCTTGTTCCTCCTGAATTCTAGAAGAGCCAACTCAGCTGTTTTGGGATTGGACTAGTCCTCACCAAGAGAAGGTTTCTGGGAGTAAGAAGGAGCATCCCAGACCGCTTAGGGGCAGGCCTGGGTCTAGAATTCTTGTTTCTTCTTTGCAGAGTCAACAGTCTATCATTCTCCTGCTTAGCCCAGCCCCGAGAGGGGAAAAGTTGGCTGTCGGTTCCTGCTTTGGGTTGTCTTTGGTCTCCACTTTGCACTTTTTCCCAGGAGGCCATAGCTTCTCCTGCTAATTAACCCTCAGTACATAGATCTTCAGCCAGAGAGAGCCCTCTGTTAAAGAGAGTAGCTTTAGCCAACATGGGCCTTGCACGTCCATTCCTGTCTGTTGAAAACTCTCAGCCAATGCCAGAAATACCTTGTTGCACTGGCAGACACTTTGCTGCGCTCTGTCTCACTGGTAAGCCCCAGATCCTGCAGGGATGGAGGACTATAGTTCTACCTTCATATGTGACTTTGAAGGTTGGACTCCTTGAGGCCCCTCTGGGTCAGCTTCCTGCTCTGGCCAGTGACCTAGGAGACCTGAGACTCACCACCAACTGCTGCAGTTCCTTGGCCTGGCTTTGACCTGGGGCTGAAGGGCAAGGGATGAACTTGGTGACCTGGGATTGAAGGGGATGAGGAGGGCCTTTCCCCAGGTCAAATTAGTTCTCTTTGGCCTCTGCCTGAGCCTCAGTTTGCTCTCTGGTCAGATAGGAATGATACTGCTTTACAGCTTATTTTGGAGGCATCATAGAAAGGAGCTTATGGCTGAGTATTTTCCAGGGTTAAATTTACATGTGGATCCTTCTAGCTAAGGCAGTCAATTTCCAGACATCTATTGAGCATCTGTGCGTGAGGCCTGTCTCCCATCCTGTTTGCCCTTTGGCCTCTTTGTTCTGAGCCACGGGTATGGCTTTGGCCACAGCAGACTGTATCCTTGGTGACCCGGGACCAGAGTGCCAGTGGGCCCCATGCCTCGGGCATACCTTTGGCCCAGGCTTCGATACAGCCGAGAGCTGTCGGCAGGGCCACCCCTCTTCCTGGTGGGGTGCCAGACCGTGGTCATTTTTGCTTGAGGTTGCCAGGCAGGGACAGCTTTCTGTCCCCTCCTCTTACCAGGCCTCTAGTCAGGGCACCCTTGGAATCCTAAGCAAGGCCCCTCCTGAGCAGCCTGTGGACCTCTCTTCCCAATGCTGTTTTCCCCACCAGGTCCCCAGCAGATGCTGCTTTTTTAGGATTCCAGACCGGAAGGTAGGCTCTTGTTCCCCTGCAGATCCAAGCCCCCTTTCAGAGGTATTGGGACCAGTCTCAGGCAGCCGTCTGCCCTGGCCTCTTCCTCATGGCATCTGCTCCCACTTTGTGCTGATGGTGACTTAGGAGCATTTCAAGGTTTTCCACTGACTAAATATTTAACTGGGCAATATTTAAATAACATTAAGGCAAATGTATGTATCATCCTTTACACCAACATCTCTTACCCTTGAAAGCTTTTGACATCCAACTCTAGAAGACAGGTGCACCTGGGCTTTGGGAGACATTGTCTCTTCTCTGGGAGGTGGATATTGGGGTGTCTTGTGCCCCTCCCTCGGGGGAAGGCAGCCTCTGGAGAATGCCCTCACTGCCAACCAAGCAGAAGGCTTCTCTGTTCCCAAGGCAGTGTCAGCTTCCAAAGGAACAAAGGCAACGGGGAGCGCCCCCTGGTGGTGCTGAGCCACGAAGGCATCTGGGAGCTCCAACCCTGCCCTGCAAGTTCAAGAGCGAGGTCGGAGGGAGGGAGGTGGAAAAAGGGCTGTGATTTCACGAAGGTCCTGGGCCTCCAGCCCCACTTTATTGGCATTGTTATCTCCCAGATGCCCTTATTTAGGTCTTCCCCAGGGCTAGTAAGTTAATTAGTGTAAGGGCACTGTGATGGGAAGCCTTGCCCACTCCCCAACCCCCTTTTTTAAAAATATCTGCAGAATAAACCCAATGATTGATTTTTGAATGAATAAAAGGCTTTTGTTGAATAAACAGCTGGTCCCATCTTCTGTCTTGGCATCTTGGAATTTAGGCTCAGGCTCTGTCTACTCCCCGGGCGTGGGATAAATGCAGAATCCCCCTCTCCCCCACCTGTGCATTTGCCTACGTCTTTCAGTGGCCCCTGGCCCCAGGGAAGGCCACTTAGGTCCTAGTATGACTTGGTGACCTGCTTCCTCTATGACCTTGGTCAAGTCACTTCCACTCATTGGGTCTCAGTTTCTCCATCCATCAGATGAACACAAGAGTCGCTGCCCTGCCCACCTCACAGGGGTGTTGTGAGGACTGCATGTGAGTAAGCAAAGCCCTTTGCAGGGGTGAAAGGCCAGTGCCAGAGAGCAGTGGTCTGAGGCCTCACCCAGAGCCTGCAATTGGAAAAGGAATTTGGACAACTCTTGCAAAAAAAAAAAAAAAAAAAAAGCGATGTTTCCAGCTGTGGCTATTTGTTTTCTTTCCTACTTGCCTTCCCAGCCCCCTTAGAGTCCCTTTTTGGGCTGTTGTCCTGTCTGAATCTGCTGGCGTGTGTCTGGGAAAGGGGCACCCCCTTGCCCTGGTGGTGATGGCTGGGGTCAGGGTGAGGCCGGGGTGGACAGAGCATGCCCAGGCCTCCAGTCCCCTCCCATGCTTCTGCTGTATGTCGTCCATGTCATGCCAATTAAACATGCTTCCTGGACTTGTCCTCGCCTCCCTTGTGTGGACCTGTTGCTTTGTCTGTTCCTGTTCTTTTTCGTTTTGTTTTAGGTTCCTTCTTCCTGCTGTGACACCCTTTGCTTTGGGTGTTTGCCCAGTTTCCCCAAATGAAGAATGTGCAAACAACAACTTTGGGCATAATGATTAAATCAGAAGATTTTAAGCTGTGTTAGCGGGAGCCCAAGCATTCAGCAGGGTGAACCCCCACCCCATGTCACCCACAGCATATCCACTCCTGCCTCTTTGATCTGTGGGGGAAGAAGAGGCTGTAAAGGGTTTCTGCTGCTTTCAGAATATTTGGGAATAATTGGTCTAGACCAGTGGTTCTCAAGGTTGAGCATTCATCAGAATCATCTGGAGATGTATTAAAATCCAGATTTCTGGGCTCCGCCTCCAGAGTTTCTCCAGAGTTTTAGACTCAGCAGGTCTGGGATGGGAATTTGCATTTCTAACAGGTTCCTGGGCCAAGCTGATGCTGCTGGTGTGGGGACTACACCTTGAGAACCCCTGGTGAGAAGTACTCTCGGCAGGACATCCTGTTGGGCCCTAAAAACGAGTCCTGCCTCCATTTGCCCAGGGATTCAGGCTAATCATTTGTCCACCTGGACGTGGCTTTTGCACCCATGATGTG
This sequence comes from Bradypus variegatus, assembly GCA_004027775.1. Taxonomy (NCBI): domain Eukaryota; kingdom Metazoa; phylum Chordata; class Mammalia; order Pilosa; family Bradypodidae; genus Bradypus; species Bradypus variegatus. The sequence continues at coordinate 605 of PVKY010015157.1, read as the reverse complement.
CCAGGCACTGAGGGCCCAGAGATTGTTACTCATTAGGTAGGGGGCAGCATAGGGAGGGTGGTAGCCCCTGTGGGAGCTCTCAGAAAGGCACCCCAAGATCAGGCAGGCGCTGTGGCTACACCCCACCATGGTTTCTGCTCAGTCTGAATCTGGACTCTCAGAGGGGCCTCTTTGCCCCTGTCTGGTCAAGCAACCCAGTGTTTGCTGAGTATGCTTGGGCAGTATGTCCTGTGCTCCGTATCTTGGTGGGCAGGGCAGGGGGAGTGTCAGAGGAGGTTACAGTCCTTGCTCCTTTCAGGAGCTTTTTGGGAAAACTGAGATCAGTTCAGAGGACAAGAGACTATGATGACTCAAGAGCATAACTGCCAGTTAGAAATATATTGCTCTTGGCCAAAGGCTCTGTAAGACCCATATAAAACTCATGAAATAGCCAATGCCTGCAAAAATAGGTAGCATTTCAGAGTTGGTCTTGTGAAAGGAATTATCAGACTGACACTGCCTGTGAGGAGGCTTGAAACCATCACTGAAAAGGGGGATACAAAAGTGATACCATCCTTGGCCATGCTGGGCACCCGGCACCATGCCATGCTCTGGAAGGGTCTGGA
>PVKY010015156.1:0-10300 GCA_004027775.1 Bradypus variegatus | reverse complement strand
TCTTATTTTTCTCTTTGTATGTAAGAAGCGAAAGAAAGAAATTGCAGAAAGCGCAACATCTAGTGTTGAAGATATGGAATGCTCAAATATAAAGACAGAAGAGGCCGTACAAACCCGTAAGTTGAACAGTCTTGCTCAGCTTCTTTCATATGTAAACACCAAGTTTCCTTTCTTAACCACTAGAGAAGGAATGTAAGTATTTAGGTCAACATTCTCATTTTATAATAAAGCATCACATAAGAAGATCTTATGTTTGTATAATATGTACCACAGTGTCTTTTGTACACTCATCATTTTGTTTACTTTCACAGTAATCATGATTTGGGGACAGGGAAGCTACTCTTACTTTACAGATTTGGAGCTTGAGATGCTGAGCATATAAATGACAGAACTGCTATGAAAGCATTAGAGATAGAGACTAGAACTCTTAACTCTCAGGCCAATATCTTTCCACTTCCTTACACTGATCCATAACTCCAGAGATAATTTATGTTAGGAGTCAGGCGATGAGTACATGGGTTTATTGCAACTGCCAAATTCCACTTGCCTGAGTTGTCTGAATGTTTCCTATAAAGTCTGCCAATTCTTCTTTTCTCTCAACAAGTTGGGAAGCAAGGAATTAAAACCTTGAATCATCACTTTGCAAAGCCCTTGAAGCAGAAAGGAAGATATAAAGTCACTGGGTTAGTTTTCTTAGATGGCGCATAAACTGGCTCTGAATGTACTTTCCACTATGGAGTACTTCCAGAAATGACATTAGCAAAGGTAACTTCTGCAAAGGGCAAAACTAGGTTGGCTTTGGTCTGATATGTTTAATAAATGGCCAGCCTGTGACTTGGAGGCATACCTATAGTTGGCTCCAAAAAAAGAAAAAGAAAAATGTTCCAGGTTTTGTAAGGGATGATCCGTTTGACTCAGTGATGGGAAATCAGTGTTGGCTACAATACCTTTTTTTTTTCTTAAGCAGTAATTAACTGAGATATATTCACACACCAAACAATCCATCCAAAGTGTACAGTGACTCAGTATAATCAGAATTATGCAGTCATCACCACAGTCAATTTTAAAGAACATTTTCATTACAAAAAGAGAAACCCCATACCCCTTATACCCGCCTGTTATTGACACTTAGCATTGGTGTGGTACCCTTGATACAATTGAGGAAAAAATATTAAAATATTACTGTTAACTATGGAACATAGTTTGCATTAGGTGTATTTTTTTCCCCAAATACCACCCTATTATTATCACCTTATAGTAGTGATGTATATTTGTTCTAGTTCATGAAAGAACATTCTTATATGTTCTTTGTCCACAACAGGGTTCACTGTTATACAGTCCCATGTTTTATCCTCTCACTTTCATGCTAGTGACCTACATTACTTTCATCTTTCCTCTTCAGCCACATCCACACACATAATTCAGCGATGTTAAATTACACTCTCACAATAATGTGCTACCATCATCATTTAAAAAAGGATTTTCTGCTTATCTGTCTGCCTTTTGTTTATTTATCTTTTTGTTGGTCCTGAGATATTTCTTGAATCCTAATAGAAAAGCTTATTTTTGGTAAAAATTTCATTGATGCTTAAGTTCCCTACTGAGGCAGACCAGTCATGGTTTTTTTTACCTTCCATTTGACAGTGGCACTATGGATGCTTGTGGAAAGCAAAGTATGCAACTTTCAAAGAGAATCATCCTTACCCTGATTTTATGAACATTTTCTTTGTTATATATTATGGATAGAACATCCTTAGGTTTATCTGAATTTACCCAAGAGAATATTGAAGCTGTCTGTAGAGGCAGTATATAACTTCACTCTGGAGGCTATAGGTTTTGAAGTAGTCCTGTTTTCCTTTCTGCTGCCATCTTCCCTTCGCTACTGGCTTTTTTCCTCCCTCCACTGTCTTGTTCATTTTGTTACTAGGAAGTGAGGAGTCCCGAGGAGCAGTACATTGAGGCATGCCTCAGCCAGAGGCTAGCAGCAGCAGCTCTGACAGTGAGTGGGAGCAAGATCAAGGAGCATTTATGAAGATAGAGTAGTAGTCTAACTTTTAAAAAAGAATCCCTTACATTTTAGAACTGTAATTTTAGGTTAGGACAGGGCCTGCATTGTTACAAGTAAGATTGATACCGATAAGCCTAAAATGAGCTCACAGCCGCGTACGGGGATGACTTACATCCGTTCACCCCTTCCCCCACCTGGAGGTCTTTTGTTACCTGAGCTTTACTTAATGAGCAACAGGGGTATTTGATTTGATACATAAATTTTAGATTATGCTATGATTTTGAAAATTTTTTTCTGTCAAAATTTTTAACAGAAGATCCTGGTACTGATGGTTCTTCCTGAAAGAAAATGTATTGGTATTTTATTTTACTTTATTAATGACGAAACAGGAGAGTGGATCCATAGGAGAGTCAAGGTCAACAATTCTGATTTTTTTTTTTTACATAACTTGTTAAGAAGACAAGGATTAATCAAATTCTCTTACTCATATAAACTCTGAATTACTTTACTTAAATGTAATTTTAAGTAATTTAATTGTATTTTTTTTCCTAAAATAGAAAGTCAGTTAAAGTATTATACTATCTAAATATTCATGAAGGAAAGAATGGTAAAATGTTATTCCAGGTTCTAGGTTAAAAAAATAAACAATAAAAAAAAGCCAAGTTTTCAAGAAAACGTCTCTTTGTGTTCATCAGGTTAAAGTAACTTGAAGGAGAAGGCACATTATTATGTTTATTTTGTTTTGTTTTGTTTTTAAGAAATATATAATATAATTCAGTGAATTCTGTGTTCAGGGCTTTAAGATTTTGTGTCATAAACGTGTTTCAAGAATGGTTACGTTTAACAGCAGTTTTAGAAATGTCAGTTTCTCCATTAACAATTTTATTTTCAAACACAATTTATGGTTTACAATATGGTAAGAGATTTTTCTCACTGTGTGATCTTTCAGAATGCTGTGCCTAGCAAAATGGGAGCAACTTTCCTTTAATATCTATTTAGACCATTTTAAAAACGTGTATAATTTTCTTGATACACCTAAACTCATTTTGAATAGTTGGGGGTCCATTGTGTAAGAACACATTCTGAAAGCTTTCAAAATGTGTATTGTGTAGGTTTTCTCAAAGAAAGAGAGGGGGTGACAGGGTGGTTTTCAAGAAGAACAGAGGCCTCTAATCCTTTTATTTTTATGCAAGGCATAATTTTTACCAATTGAGAAAATTTGGTTATTTGCTGCAAGTAATTTTTCGCTCCACAAAATGATAAGCCTTTAAAAACCGTGTGTATTCTGACATTTCAAAACCATGCCAATATTCATACTTGTACTAAAAATTAGTTAATGTAGCCATGATATTGATGGCTAGTGTACTTTGTCCCCACTGCTCATAAAACAGAACCTACTCTTGTTGGTGTTTTTTTTTTTTTTTTTTTTTTTTTTTTTTTTTTTTTTTTTTTTTAAGTACCTTGTATTTTAAGGAAAGCATGACTTAAACATTTACCTCTTGAATATCTATGGGCTGGTCAAGAAATAGATTTTTTTTAGGGTACCTTACAAGGAAATTTTCCACCTTTTTTTCCTCCTGGGTTACAAAATCATAGAAGACTATCCTAAACTTGTATGTTTCATTTTTCAAATGTTAATTTTTATACATTAGCTTTTTAATAGTTTTAATGCATTACAAAAATAGATTTTTTTCTGCAACAATCAGAATTATTAGGGAAAATATTTAATTGATACATGTAGCAAAGTCTCCAAGTTGTCTAATACTGATTACATAATAAATTCTGTGTGTTGTTAACATTTTTAGTTGTACTGAGAAACTTTAACATCAAGATCGAAGGGGATAAGCAGTCAAATGTCAAATTTGGACATCAGTGAGAATAATACTATTTGAATGTAGCTAGAATCATTGTTACTTGAGTGCCCTTTGTAATGTAGCTCTAGATTCAAAATGTACTGAAAGGGAGCCGTACTGTAGTATTGATTATTGACTTTGGTTTTTGTGATATCCCATTATGCTTGTCTCAGATGAGAACTCAGCATTCTCAGTTCTCTATGCAAAATTAATTTCAAAATTCTTGAAATAAAAAATTACAAAACCGCCATGGACTATTTTTAAATAGAGGTCTATATCACAGAAGCCAAAAAAACATTCAAAATTTTAAACCAACCATTGTGTAGGCTGTATATTGTGAGTAGAAAAAAAAAAAGGATGCTCATTTAAGCTTGAAGTTTGCTGTAATTGAACTGTATGGCAATTGAGTAGAAACTAGAACTTGGCAAAATCAAAAATACTAATTTTTAAACTGATCTTCCAATTAAGGAACTAAATAAACTTGTAATCAAAAAACCTTTAGAAACTGTTCATTAGACATGGCTGCTAGATATTTCATCCTAGATTCAAAGAATGTTTTGTACGTTTCAGAAACGAAGTATTGATCTCTCGGGTGTCTGGTGCCGTCACTGGTTAATTACAGGCGACTGTGCCATCCCTCCCCCTGCCTACCTGCCCTCTGCCAGCAGAGTGAAGCCTGAGGCTGGGGCAGGAACGGGGCCGCAGCGCATTTGCCGGCGGTGGGCGGCGGTGAGCAGGCGTGAGCTGAGCGTGGCCCCCCGGCTGCTGCCTCGTGGCGCGCGCTGGAGCTGGGGTAGAGCGGGGGCCGTGGGGGAAAGGCCGGCCGGTGAGGCAGTGCCCTGGTGCCCCCGCTGGGAAGCCACTGACACGCCAACCCGGGGCCTGGGGAGTTGAGTAGGAACTGTCCTAGGAACTGATACTGCTGTCAGGGTCAGATGTGGTTGGTGCTTTTCTAAAAGACTCCTCGGTTGGGGTTCATTGAATTCCTAATGGAAAAGACTCCATTTTGGGATAGCCTAGTGCTCCCTTGCCTAACGTGTATAGATAACAGGCTTTGAAAAGCAACACATCTGGAATAAAATTTCTTGCTTTTCATAATATGCATAACCTCATTTCTTCTCCCAAAGGAATGAATGCTTACTTTGTTGCTGTAATTACGTTCGAAGGTATTGCGTTAGATTTTACAATAAAAATTGTTGGGAGAAATATTTCAGTACCAGTGTAAATTGGTTATATAGTCTTAGTGTGAGAATTCTGATGTCACTTTTAAAACTAGAAGGTAGACTTTGTTAGCATATTTTTTCCCTAACATTTTAAGGGTATTAACAGTTACAATTCTGTACAAATTTCATCTTCACAAACATCATAGTCAAATTAGATTTTTAAATATTAATAGCTGTATATAGAAATATTTACATTTCTGTTCAGTTTTTGCTTTTGTAAAATAATGATTAATGATTTAAATTTCTTTTTTTTTTCCCGCTGAAGGTACAAGAACTAGAAAGACAGTCCAGAAGTAAATCAAATCCTGTGAACCAATTTTTCTTTTCTTTCTTTCCATTTGGCTTTTTTCTCCTTTTCTGTTTTGAGTGTTTTATTTTTGTGTCAGTCCTGGTGGGTTGGTGAATTGAAAATTAAATACCTGTGTCACTGAAAAATATTTGTAAACTTTTTTTTTATTATAATAAATGCTTTGTACAATTATTAAAGTCTAATTTATAAAATCCCCTAATCTTCAGGTTATACTCTTTTAAGCTATTCCATGCTGTATGTGTTTGAGGTTTTAGAGTACACATAAGAAAAATTAGTATGCCATGCACTTTCTAATTGTTACACAATTTCCAGAGTGGATAAAAATGTTTGACAAAGTGTTCACTTTTAAGGAAATACAAAACTTAAAATAAAAGTCTCTTTTGCTTGGTGATAATACACACTTTGTTGTGGCAGTATGGTTGTGGTTGTATTGATTTTGTTCAGTTCCACAAACATTTATTAAGTACCTGCAATATAAAATGGGAAGTATAAAGAAGAGGAAGGAATATGAAAGAAAAAGTAAATATATCTGTGAGAGATAAAATACACACATTTGGAAAGTTAAATAACATAAGAATTATGTAAATATGCAAGGTATATGACAAAATAGATGATGAAATATGTGGTGGCATGATTAAAAAATTTTATAAAGACAGGCTTTCTTTAAGGAAATCCTGTGAACTAGATATCTATAGCCTGTTTTCCATTCACAGGAGATTATTTTTCTTAGGAGTTTCATTTTTTATAGCATATAATATGTGCATGGTAAACCAAGCACTTTTACAGTTTTCCTGATTAGAAATTTTGACATGTGGAATTTTTTTAGTTGCCTTGGGAACAAAAGTTTGGAATTTTAAGGTAGTTTTCAAACAATTTCAAGATACAAGATATGGTCCTCAAAATTTGCTTTGCTAGAGAATTTGGGATTGGACTATAGTATTTCCTAAAGAGTGGTACACCTTACCACTTGTAACATGTACAGTGCTTTTAGGACACACAATTATTTTAATACTTAAGTACTTCAATGTGTATTTAGAACACAACTAGCCCATTAAACTGATGATTTCTCTACTGCTTAGGACAAGCCTAAAGTAGATATTTTGGTTTTTGAAGAGTAGGTTGATTTGAAGAAAAATTTTAGTAAATAAGTATAGGTAGAATGTGGAAATACTAAAAATCATCAAGGATGTAAATTTGAGAAACAACTTAGCCAACACAAAGGCTGTAATTTCTAACTCTGGTATGGATATATAATTGTCATGTGAAGCTTGACACTGTAGTGGTCGGATATTGAAAAAAATGCAAAACAGATCTACAGATTCTCCTTTGAAGGTTAATCTTTTAAATGCCTCCTGAAGTTCTGGAACTGTGTCTTCATAGACTAGAGAATTAGATTTTGGGCAGAGACTCCTGTTTTCTGTAGAATATTGGATTTTAGTACTTATCAGTGTTATGGTCCCAAGTTTATTTGTAACACCTAAATCAACTCTCAAGTTCTGTTTCAAACACATTGATGCTTAAAATAGGATAAAATGTGTGTGGTGTGTTTTTGTGTATATGGCTTAGCCTTTTTTATTTTTCTAAACACAAAAACATAGCAAAACCTGTCGGTTAAATATTAAGAAAACAAATATTTCCTCACATACTGTTTGCAACAAGTGCTGGCATTTTCTGGAATGTTACTATATTGGCAGGGCTGCAGAAATTAATGAAAAGCCACTAGCCACCAGAGGAGCCAGTTTGATTCATCGGCGATGTCCCTTGTTCTGCTAGTTTCTCACGCCCTACCTTACGCTGTTTTTTTTCCTACCACCTTTATATTTTTTTAAAATGGTTAAGCAACTTCCTTGTCATTCTGAGTTAATGCTTTTTACCTTGCCTTTTCAGATCTATGTTTATTATTTTTAACTTACATTGTTTTTATTTTTGTTCAATAAACAAAAATTTGGCATTCTTTGTTCCCCCTTCACAGTTCAACTTATATTCTAACGTGTATTCTTGGCATCACTTTGTCTGCTTTCTCTGTTATTTTCTTTTGTTCTTAGTGATATAAGGTTTTGTTGAGGATCAACACCTGTGCCAGGCTCTTGTCCATTCCTACAGCAGGCACTATCTGTGCTCTAAATTTTCTAGAAAGCAACTGATTAACATTTGGTAACCTTCTAAGCCCTGAAGTAAAATAGCTTCTGGGTGTTGTTCAGTCGTGATCTCTTAAGACAAATAAAACACTAATAGGCCAGAGCTATGAAACTCTTATTATTTCTTTGGATTACTAGAATTAAAGACCCCAGTTGCATAGCAATAAATTAGTGAAGGAAATAGACATAAATTTTATGTCTGAGTGTGTGTATCTGTATCTATAGTTGAGTGTTACGTGTTTGTTTACCCTTTAGAATTCTATTTTTATGCCCTATTCTGATTATCAGGGGTATTAATAATACATGGTCATTGTAGAAAATTTAGAACATGCAGAAAAGTGTCAGAAGAAAAAGCAGCCATAATATTACCACTCACAGGCTACCACTGTTAATCTTTTGACACATTTTCTTCAGGTCTTTTCTATGTATTATTGCCTTTAAATAGTTATACTTTATATAAAATTTAATATCCTGCTTTTTAAAGCTAACATTAAATATACATCCCAATGTTATTACAAATACTTTATGAATATAATTTTTATGTTTCCATAATGTTTTTTCTTGTGGATATATGATCATTTTCCTAATATTGGACATTCACGTGTTTCTAGTACTGGGATATTATAAACAACAAAATATTTCCTTAGGTTTCCTGGGTTAAAGACTTTGAAAATGGACTTGATGCATATTATCAAATTGCCATGCAAAAATGTATCAGTTAACATTTTGACCAGTAGATGAGAGTGCCCATTTTACATTTTTGTCATCCTTGAGTATTAGTTTTTAAAAATCTCTAGTAAGGTAAATTTTTTAATTGCTCTTGAACCTGAACATTTTATTTGTAAATTAATTATTCTGTTTTTCTTTGGTGTATTTATATATACTGTTTACATATTATTGATGTTAACCTGTCATGTTTATTGCTGACTTTTTTGTTCATTGTTTGTTGGTGATATATTTTTCATTTGACGAACCTTAATTTTTATGGTTTTAAGCTCATTGATCTTTTCTGTTGTATTTCTGCCACTGTTTTAAAATATTTCCCATCCAGAAATCAGAAATATTTACCATGGCTTTTTCTAAGCTTTTTTTTTTTTTTTTTAATGCTTCTGAGTTTTTAATCCATATGGAATTTATTTTGGTGCATCAATGGCATGGAGATCACAAGGAATTCTTTTCCCAATAGCTAACCAATAGCTCCAATACCATTTGTTAAATGAATTATCTTCCCTACCCTCCCACCCCCAGTTTGTGATGCCTTCTTTATTACATAAGTTCTTCTACTAGGGTCTGTTTCTGGACTATCTGTTTGATTTCATTGGTCTGTCTGTTCTTACGCCAGCACCATACTGATTTAATTAATGCTGCTTTGCTTATTAATTATTATTTATTGCCCAAATTACATTAACAAATCAAAATGAAAGAAAAAATCCACTTATCTCATCACCACTACAAAAACCAATCTGTTTTTGGCTACATTATTTTTTAGTCCCGACTGATGCCTACATAATTTTTAATAGTTAAGTTATAGTAGTAGCATAGATAAAATTTCATAGTTTTTTAAAAGTTCTACACATCATTCTACATACCCCTGATTCCTTAAGCTGTACTGTTAGAGTACAAAAAGTCACACAAAAATATGAATATTGTAAAAGGGTCTTGATATAAATATAGTTACACCACTTAAACATTAGTTTTTCTGTATTTATATACTCCTGATCGGATGGTTTCAGCAACTCTATCACTTTGGTATTATTTTACAATAAAATGCTTACCATTTCCACTTCACTACAGATGTAGTTTTCATATAATGGTGAATTTTCTTGTAGGGTAGCAGTAGCATTTTGCAGCTTAATAGTATTCTTGAGTTTCTTTAGTTTGTAAACTTTCTGCAGTGAACAAATTACAGTTTTATATATGAACTACAAATGCTCTTCAGAAAAACTCCTCTTTTTGACTTAAAGTCCAGCAGATGTTAGAAATCTTTAATATCAGAGTTATGAGTAGAGATGATCTGTAAGATACCTTTGTTGGAGTTTAGCTTGCAGAAACAGGAAAGAGTTTAAAGGAGTGAATCCAGGGTTTGGAGGAGTGAGAAAGTTGAACACTAGTCAGAAATCTCTTTCCATTTTTCTGTAGATTGTTTTTCTGATTCTGATATCTCTAGCAAGTGAAAAGTGATGACAGTTACATAAATGAATGCTTTACAGCAACTGGGTATCAGTTTCTTTCGAAACTTAAAAATGACTGTATGCAGTATTCTCTCTGACCTTGACACAAAAAGTACAGAAGTCTGTGGTGATCCTTTTTCTTACAATTCTTAAGATGTTGGAGATGTCCCTACACACTCAAACTTTCCTCATAAGGGCCAATATTTGTTAGTACTTACAAGTCTGAATAAAGAAATTGAAGGGTCTGCTAAACCTCACATCTCAAAAGTTCTAGGACAGTGTATTTACAGGGGAAGATACCACTGGGAAGTACATACTGATTGTATTCGATCGCCTGGGGAAGAGAGAAGAGAATAGTAGTTTACTCGAACTTTCCTAGATTTAGAAACGTGCCTTCAAGATCCTTGAGAAGACCTTTCATGTTCTGACCATTTTAGTAGCCCCCACTCCACCATACCACCCTGCCCCCCAAGGCTTTGTTCTCTTGTCTTTATTTCGTTAACTGTTACAGAACATTTGGGTGGTAACACTTGATGAGTCGGTTCAACTGGACAGGCATCGTGTACATCCTAATCTGTTTAACATCGTGGATGTGAG
>PVKY010015155.1:0-10297 GCA_004027775.1 Bradypus variegatus | reverse complement strand
GGGTGAATATGGGGAAAGACAGGGAGTTTTTGTGGAAGCAGGAAAGGGGCATGGGTGGTAAGCGTAGTCAAGCAATTATTGGAACTCAGCATTGGAGAAATTTCTATTTCAGATCTGGCCTCCACCAGAAGTATCCCAAACAGGGTCCATCTAATTCCCTTCAGGAGAGACTCAAACTTAACATGTCCCAGGCATCACCTGGGTTTTCCTACTAATGTTGATGATCCCTCATTCTACATTCATTCATTGACCCAACGCCAAGAACTACACTAGGTGTTGGATATGGTGGGGAACACACACTGTCTCCAGAGAGAAAGACATGTGGAAAGATTTCCCAACTCCTCTCCCTACACCCATGGGATACTCACATTGTTGGCTTCTCGGACCAGCCTCTGTTCATTGTACAGAATGTGCCGGATGCAGCGGACCAACTCCATGGGGCAGCGGTCATATGTGTTCTGAAAGAACGCAACAGCAGCCACCAGTGACCACCTTCTGCTCCAGCCATGCCCACCCTTTCCTCTGTTCAGCTCCTGCCTCAGCCTTCCCAGGGAAGCCACATGAACTATCACCAGATAACTCCAGTCTCTCCTTGACTCAACTTCCCCTCCCAGATCTTCATATTTGGCTTGCAGTGAACTAGAAACTCACAATTTACAAAGCATTTCCAATCTACCATCTCTATGACATAAGCTGAAATTATTATCCTCTTTTCATAGAGGAGAAACCTGATGCTCCAGGAGGGCGAGTACTTGTCCGGATGCAAACAAGTAAGTGAGTAGCTGACTCAAGGTTGAGACTCAGGGCATCTGAGGTCAAGGTCTTTTCCATCATTCTCCTGCCCCTGGCTTTGTTTGCTCCCCACCCTCAGGTTTTCCTGTTTCCTTCCTCTTCTGGGATAGACTTTTTATTTCCCTGGCATCCTGCTGCTGATATTTAAGAAGGGCTCTTTCAGAAATACAACTGAGTTCCAATAAATGCTTGACTACGCTTACCACCCACGCTCCTTTCCTGCTTTCACAAAAACTCCCTCTCTTTCCCCATATTCACCCCACCAGGTGAAGAAGCAGCTCCATCTTACGTTAAAACCTTCATTCAAAGCCCTTTAATCCAGCCTTTGCCTCTAGGGCAACTCTGCTCCTCTCTCACCCCAGTTCAGCAACTTTCCCTCATTTAAAAGAGCCCCAAGAGGGATGCCTGGTTGCCTCATCCCCTTATTTCTAGAATGTGCCATCTTCCATCCTCCAACAGGGGACTCCTGACTCAGGCTACCTCCATCCTTTCTGTTGTCACTTAAGTTCCTTGATCTGTCCATAATGCTGTTTCACACATCCCCCTTCTCTTGGAGACAAACATGCCCCCTCACCACTCCTTGCTTTGTAATACGTTCAAGGAACCTGACAGGTCTGATCTAGAATGAGGGGGTGGGGGAAACAAGAACAGAAAAGTTGCCGATAAGTTCAGGTTCACATGGTGAGTCAGTGGCCAGGCCAGGAAAAAACCCAAGGGTTCTGGCGCTAGAAAGAGAAGGCGGAGGCTGCCTCCCTGACTTGGCCTGGAGTTTACACCCACCTGGAGCTGCGTGGCATAGTGCCCCAGCTTGATCTTCAGTAAAAACCCATCTTCCCCCACTTGGTGCTCTGCCTTCTTCTGCAGCTCTTGTACCAGACCCTCCAGGAGCTGGGTGGCCTGGGCTCGGTCCTGGGGATTGTCCAGGTCAATGGCATCCCTTGGGGCAGGGCAGGGGAAAGCAGTTTAGTAGGTCACCTTCTTGGGCAAGGAGATGGGGCATCAACAAGGACATGGAAATCCCAGGCTTGTGACTAAAGGTGCTCCAGGACCACAAGACTTATTCCTGGCAGTCCCACAGGCTTTAGAGTCTAGAAACATCCCCTCTCCCCTCCCAGGCCCCTGTTTCCCTGTTCCCCTTTCCCAAGTACACCGCCCCTTCCGCACAGAGATGGACAGGCAGGATCAGACGTACACCAAACCACAAAGAGTAGGCTTCTGGGCCAAGGATCCTGGCCGGTAGCCTCTGGGAGAGGGAGGCAGAGAGCAGGGGCCCCTACCACGGTTGGCTCTCGATCCACTGTGCCAAGTAATGCCGGACCTCAATGGGGAAGTGCTGGCCATACAGCACCTGCATCTGGCGCAGCGCATCTCCCTGCAGTTGCTGGGCCTGAATCCAGCCCGCCATGTCCCTGCACCTCGGAAGAGGGCCCCTCCCCTTCCACAGACGGGCCTTCCTGTGCGGGAAGAAAGATGATGGGTAGGGGAGGGGAGGCTTTCCCCTCCAAACAAGGAACCCGCTGAAGCTTGGGGAGGGGCTCTCGAAAGTCAGGTGCCTCCCCCTCTTCCTCTCCCCTCGCCCCACTGGGGCTTCCCCGGGGAGGGGGTGGGGAGACAGCGAGAAACTGAAAGAGAAACTCTGCAGCAGAGGCCCATGGGCCCTCGGGGAAGGGCTGCAAGAATCCCACCACCCCACGCCGCCTCGAACCTTGAGTTCCAATTTCTAGAAAAGCCGGGTATTCTGGCTCAAAGTTAGGGCCGCGCCAGCGACGGTTCCCACTCGACGGCTCGGTCCCCGCGGGCACGTGGCTGGGGTTGGCCAAGACAGACGATTGGGGGGACTGACGCTCCGCCCCTCGGCTGTGCCCCCTAGTTGTGCCCGATCCTCTCCTGTCCAGCTCTACAGCGCCCCCTCCCCACTGTGGGCGAGGACCCCATCCCTGCCCGAAGTGCGCGCTGCGCCGAAACTCCCTCTGGATCCCGGGGACCGTTCCCCTGTCCCCCGCCCGTCGGGCCCCGGAATCTCGGACCAGGAGTCGAGCGCCCCCTCTCCGCACGCGCCGCCGGGGACGCGCCGCCGGGCCACCCACCTGGTCAGGGCCGAGCCGTCAGGCGGCGGGGCCGGCTCTCCGCTCGCAGCGCTCGCACCCTGCGCGGTCTCCCGGCTGCAGCGGTGGCGGCGGCGGCTGTTACTACTACAGGAAGGAGCAGAGAGCAGCGATTTCCTCCTCAAAGGTCAGCTGCCTGCGCTAGACCATACACAGCGCTCGAGCTCTCGCCAACACCCTTCCCTGCCTCCGCCCTCGGTCGCTCGTTCCTCCGCGAGTGCGCAGCGGCGGCCGCGGTCCGCGTTCGGGGCGGCGAGGCTAGGAGGGGCGTCGCCGGGCGCGGGGGCTTCCCCGACGGCGAGGGCCCCCGGGCGTCCCGGGACGGTGGCGGGCGAGAGGCACAGGAGTAGCCGTGGGGGCGGGGGAAGGTGGGGGGACCGGGAAACCCCAGGCTCTGGAAATCCCAAACCAGAGCCTCAGTTTCTCTTATCTGTGAAAAGGGGGGAGGGAAGCGTTGGCCTAACTGGAGGTGCCTCCAGGCTCTAGCGTTTGTCACCTTTTGAGTGTAGATGTAAAAATTGTGTGTAGTGTGTGTGTATACGCCTGTACTGGAGGCAAAGTTTTAGGACCTCAGGGACAAAGCCATCACGAGGGGAAGGACTGGGGATTCCAGAAAAGCCGAGCTCACCGCCATCACCCCACCTCCCCTCCTTCCATTACTCCCACCACCGTCGACTCAGCGGCTGTAGCGGGAACAGGAAAGAATCTTGACAGATGTTTCACCCCCTCCCGCAGCTCTGCAGATAAGTCCAGAGAGGAGAAGGGGCTTGCCCAGGACCACACCGTGGGCACAGGACAGAGCTAGTCCTGGTCCCCAGAGTACGAACCACAAATTGTTGCAGCCCTCCATTTACCCCTGCCCAGCGACACCTGACGCTGCGCCTACCTTCAGAATGATCCGGGGAGGAGTTGTTGGACCCCACCCACAGCCCTCACAGCCTCTCCCTGGCCTTGCTTCAGCATCCAGCACCCTCCAGGAGAGCCTCGGTCGCAGCCGCCCTTCTTGAGCGCCCCCCCTCCAGGGCCACTGGGTTGGGTAAGGCGGATTGGAAGCCTTCCATCCCCTTTGTCCAGCTTCCCTCTCCTGGGGGCCTCCCCTCTGCCTGGCAGCTGGTATTGGCAGCACCAAGGGAGGGGCCAGCCTCGCTGCCCACTCATGGCCCAGCTGGCCCAAGATTGCATGTCCTGGGGGACTCTCTCTCATCTGCCACCCTCCCTAATTCCTTCTTGGATCTGCCCTTTTCCCCCCATTCCCTGTTCCCCTCTGCCATCTTGCCTCTCCCTGATCCCATCACTACCTCCCCCACTTCCACTCTTTACTTCAGAGAAAAACTGCAGAAGCTGGAATGTCTGGGTCCTGCCCCACCCCCTTCCATGTGTGGTCACATTCTCTTGGTTGGCAAGGTCACGAGGACAGGAATTGAAAACTGTGAGGGGGTGCGTGGAGGATTGGGGAAAACTTGTTCTGCAGATGTTCCACGGGGGGAGTCCTCAGCAGGAGGAACCACAGCCCCTGTGCTCCACTTCTCCCTGCCCCGGTGCAATGGATTTGGCATCAGGAAGGTCAGACACACAGGTAGGGAGTCACTTGGAGTGAGAGCCATGTGTCAGAGTTGAAAGCGACCATAAAAATGATTTTACAAATGGGGAAACAGAGGCCGGGGAGGGGAATTGACTTGGCCAGTGTCACGCAGCTTGTTGGTGGCAGTGGCAGATCCAAACCCATTGCCACACAGTGGGTGGGCCCGACTCAGTAGCACCTGTGCCCTCCAACCCAGTCAGTTCAGGCAGGTGGGTAAACCAGTCATAGAAGCCAATTCTGTGGGTTTTCAAGTCCTCTGAGTTGGGTCTAGAGGGCAGAGGAGGCCCCCTTGCCATGTACCCACCCCTACTCCAGGCACACAGGAGAAGGTGGAGTGGGGTGCTGGCTCAAGAGGGTGGGGGCTCTGCTTCTACAGGCAGCTGCCTCCCCCAGGGCCTGCACAAGCTGCTGCCCCAGCTGGCAGCCCCACCCACCAAACATCTGGCTGGGTTGGGCTTGGCTTGGTTTAGTCCTGGATCCTAAAAAACTGGCATTGAGGTGCCAGTGAACAAAAGGGAGGGAATTAGGGGTTGGCACAAAAGGGTGTGCCCCAGTGCTGTCAGAGTGCTCACATGCTCCCCTTACCCCCACCCCATGCCTTGTGAACAGTGCCTGACCTCTGGTTCTCTCCCCACTTGGTCTGTCTCTAATGAATCCCAGTGTCCTTCATTGCATATTTCCCCCCCTTTGCTTTGATTCTTGCTCTCTCTCCCTAGGTCTCTGTCTGGCCTTCTGTTTGATGCTGCCTGGGTTTCTCTCCATTTCTTTGGGCCTCTGTTTTCACCTTGAGATTCATTGGGGTAGAGGAGGAGCTTTGGGCAGAGGTCATCCAAGGGGATGGAGGAGGGAAGGGTGTCAGAGTTGGGTTGGAGCCAGAGGTAACTGTGGCTGGAGCTCTGGATAACACAACTACCTGGAAATGTCAAATTTGGGGTTTCATTTTGCTTGCAGTATTCTGGTTTGGTCTCTGCTATTTCCCACCACAAAGCACCTGGGTGGTTTCAGGGGCCCAGGCTATAGAGGAGAAAACTGAAGTGTAGGGGATAGGGGTTAGGAAGATCAGAAACTGCCTAGGGTCTGGACAAAGCCGGGGTCCCAGGCTGGCCTCCTTGCCCCTAACTGCCCCTAATCTGCATTAGATGGGGAGGGAGAAAGGATTAAAAAATCTTACAGGAATACTTTCGCCAAATATTTTCATTAGGAATAATAATATTCCCCAATCTAGTCTGTACCTAGCATGTTGTACACATACCTTGAACTGAATTGTAGCACATTTATGCACAAATGGTTGTACTCTTCAACTCAACTGTGGTACTCTTCCAACAGCCTTGGAGGTAGGCAGGGCCAGAATCGTCCCCTTTGATTAATCCAGCAAAGAGATCTGTCCAAAGCTGTCTGACCAGTCAGTGTGCAGCTGGCCCCAGGATCCAAGTTGCCTGGACCTGTGGGCAGGGTCCCAGTACAACCACTCCTCTCCCAGCCCCAGTAGACACCCACAGAGTGGGTGGGCTAGCCCAGAACTGTTCTGTGGTGCAGAGCTTGGGACCCCCAGCCCCACCCCAGCCCTCGCTCTTACTCTGTTGTAGAGAGGCAGTGACCTGGACTTTGTGTGGAGGTGGGTTCGAGCCTATGAAGGAAGGGAATTATCCCAGGTCGCCTTTCTGCCTTGTTCTTGGAGACCAGGTTAGCTGAGAGGCCTTCTGATGGCTGCACCCTGGGGGGAACAGATTGAGGTCACCTTGACATGACCATCCTGGGGGATGGGAGGAGGTGGTACAGAGACTCCTTTGTTTCCTCTGGTTTATGTCCCTTCTTCAAGGAGAGTTCCTGCTGCATGGGAGCCAGAGAGGAGGTGGGGTGGGGGTGAAGGGCCTTCCCAGGAAAGCTGGAGGCATTTCAGGAAGCAGCTGGGCATCCCAGCAGAGAGGGGAGAGCTGAAGCCCTTGGGCTCTTAAGTCTGCTTCACCCCTGCTTTGCCCCTGCCTGCCTTGTCCACTTCCACTCCAGCCTCCATTCCAATGCCTCCTGAAGCCTCCTAGAAGTAGGTGCCACAGGCCCTGTCTCAGCATATACCCCCCCCCGAGACTCCTCACCCTGGTACCTCCCTGTAGAAATGACCCCCCACCCCATTCTTGTCCCCGAAGACAGAGCTAGGAAGGGTATGTGTGTGTGTACTTGGTGAGGAATTCCGTGTGGATTTGGGGGAGGGGAAGGGTGATGCCACCAGCTGGGTCCCCGACAATGCCCGTTCTCCTTTCTTGCCTCTGTCCCCTGCTGCCCCCACCCCCCAGTCTTCAGAGAAGCCAGTTTATAGTGAAGTCACCCGGAGAACACAGGGCCATTGCGCCTCAGGCATGTTGACTAGCCTCTGTTTCTGGGAACAGGGGGAGGGGAGGGGTGCGGGACTGGACAGGGTGGGTGGGAGGGGGAAATCCTGCCTTCTTTTGCCCAGTGGCCCTGCCCAACTGCCTTGGGGGAGAGGTTCGCAGGCCCGGTTCCCTCTGGGCAAGGGGCGTCTGTGCTGAGTGAGGTCTCCTACCCAGCACCCCGGTGAGGGAGGACTCCCCCTGCCCGTGTTCCTCTTTGCAGCAGCAAGCCCTAGAGCTGGCGGGAGAAGAGGGGTGGGTCACGCGCAAACCAAGCTGGGCAGCTGAGTGGGACTGGCCGCCGTCCTGGGCAGCCTGGGTCGGCCCAGCTTCTCATCCTCAGCCAGGACGACTCAGACCCTTCTTCCCACTGAGCTCATTTCTCCCCCTTCTAGCCCAACAAGAAATCTTTTGTGCCACAGCCAGCCCAGGACCTGACCTCAGGCCCCTGGGGGTTGTGTGGCAGAGGGCTGTGCATCTCCCTCCCTGCCAACCCCTACCCCGCCCCCCTCTCCCAGTCTCCTTTGTTATGACTGGAGGGGATTCCTCTGTGTCTGTTTCTCATTGTTCCCTGGTTTCCAAGTGCTCAGACCCACCCACCTCTTCCCAGCCTGTTCTACTGCTCTAAGCCTAAAAAGAAAAAAAAAAGGGCTCCCCAGCCCCAGGAGGAAGTGGGGGGTATGAAGTCCAAATGAAGAATGAGCCAATGCCCCATCCACTCCTCTCTGACTACTGGCCTGGTCTTCATTGCCTGCTGAGATCAGCCCCAAACATGGGCCTTTCCTTCACTCCTTGCTTCAGCCATGGATGCCCCGATATCCTGGCCCATCTCCACACCAAGTCTTGACCCCTCCATCCCTCCTACCTGGAAAGCCATTCCTGCCTTGGCTGCCTGCTGAAATCCTCATCTTGCAGAGAGTCATTGTGGTGTAGAGGAAAACACCAAGGTTTTCCAGTCATGAGGACGTGGCCTAAACCCTGGCTTTTGCCTTGGGCTTGCTGTGTGACCTTGGGCAGGTGAGTTTCCCTCTCTGAACTGAGTGTCCTCATTTGTAAAAGGAGGACAGGACCCACTTCCCGGGATGGCTGCTAAGACTCAAGTCACAGTGCTGGGCATATAGTAGGTGCTCAGGAAACTGGGCCAGCAGTTGGGCATCTTCTCCTCTGCACTCCTGTAGTCCCTCAATCCTACTTCTGTATTGCAGGCCTCTAACTAGTTGCCTAAAAGCATGTTTCCCACACCTTGTTTCACAATAGATGCTTCATAAATATTTGTTGGATTAACAATAGTACTGAAAATAGCACAGGGCTTCCCTAAGCTCTGACAGTTCAGGGGTTCTCCAGCACTAGTGCAGACCCCCATTCCTTTTTACACACCCTGACCCACAGCACCCAGAGGGCTCTCTCCTCTACTCTCCTGCCCTCTGTCTACTGTGGTTCTGCTGACCATGGTGGTGGCAAGTAGCAATAGCCACCTCTTCTTGGCCTGGTGCTGAGCTGACTTGTGAGTTGTTAACCCGCCTAGCAAGCCAGCGAGATGCCTGGCTGGGTAACACTCTGCTTCTCCTCTGTGTCAGCCCTGCCCTCTGAAAATAAAGCAGCATTGCCCCAGGACTTTGGGTGGCAAGGGCACGGTGGCCCTGGCTCAGGAGGCACCCCTTTTGCTCTGGCTGGAAGGGAGCCCAGACAAGTGAGGCACACAGGAGCAAGCATGCAAGAATCTCCAGGTGGTGACCTGTTTTTTGCAAGGACTTGCACATCCATCCCTTATGCCCCCTCCTCTCAATGTTCCCTCCTGGCCCAGGAAGCTGGCTGGGGTTGGGCTGAGGGCAAGAAAGGGAGAACATGCTCATTTATCGAGTGCCTTCTACAAAGCCAGGCATGGTGCTTAGCTGCTTTCACAAATGCTATTTGTCAGTTTTTTCCTTTACAAGCTTTTTGTTTTATTAATGTTTTAATAGATACAAAATTCAAAAGACACGAAAGGATATACGGTGAAAAGTTAGTCTCTCCCCTTTCTGGTTCCCTAGAGCCCCTCTGCAGGGGCAACCACCAGTTCTAGGGTCTCATGTGTACTCTTCGAAAGAGTCCCTGTATTTACAGACATATACCACACTTTACTTCCCAACTATGACTTACATGTGAGGGAAAACTGAGGCCCTGAGAGAAGTCATGCACTTTGACCAAGGTCTCCCAGCTGGTTAGCTGGCAGAGGTGGGGTTTGGAACCAGTTCGAACTGTAATACTCGGCTCTTCTCACTGTGCCCATGCTCTGGCAGAAGTAAGCTCCCCCACCGACACAGGCCCTCCCAAGCCATTGGCTGTGACAAACGTCTATTCTGAGGCCCCAGAGATCTGGGATCTCTGCCTTCCTGCCTGTTGAGTGTCAGATGCCTCTTCCCCATGTCTCCAGGGGCCTGTTCTGACTTAACAGGGAGGAATCATCCCATAAGGAAAAGAGGAGGTTCCCCCAAGTGCCCTTCCTGGGCTGTGTGGCCGTTGGTCCCCCAGGCAAACCTGATTCCTGGGATTCAGAGGGACTGGGGAGGCAAGCCACATAAGCCAAGCATGGCTCTCTGGCTAGAGAGGATCGTGGTTGTGGTTTCAATTACGTTCCCAGAAAATGGCCTCATGATCTCCCAGTGGCTGGGCAGGGGTGAGGGAGTATGTGCAGTGGGGGAGCTGTTCTCTGTGGTTGTCATGCGTTTATCCATAAGAGTGAAGGGAGGAGGCTGGAGGCTGTCCCTGGTTGGGGTAGTTCTGATGTTTGGACAAGGGTTGCATTGTAGACTTCCAGGCTCTTCCCTCAAGCCTCTTTCTCTCCTGGGCCAGGACAGGGTAGACTAGGAGATGAGACCAAATCTCTTTCTCCAGTGGACATCTCTGCACATCCAGGCATCTGTCTGGGACCTTTCTATCTGGGTCCTCTGTGGGCTCTTTCTAGATCCCAGGTTCCTGTTCAGTTTCTTTCTCTCTAGGATTCCTCCTGTGTCGTGGCTCAGTCTGGTGTCCCCTCAGTTTAGGGGAATATGTCCTTCAGGCCTAGGAGAAGGGGATCTCGCCTCATCTGAATTGTCAAGCAAGGAGAGGTAGGTGTTGGGCCTCCCTTCCTGTCCCAGGTTGACAGCATTCTGTTTTGCTGAGGTCATCACCCGGAACGTTCCATCCTTTGTGTCTGTGCATAACAGCCAGCCAGGTCTAGGTTAATGCCTAGTGACCAGAGATGTGCTGTGAGATGCAAGAATGCAGAGGCAAGAAGGCGCGGCTGAGCCGCTGACCTGCTCCACCCTCCAGGGCACTCCCACTGACACCCCTGCAGCCCCTGAGCTCCTCAGTGGCGAAGACAGCCGGATTGAGTGCCAGACCTTGGCCAGCCCTAGGAAGAGGGGTATAAAGCTTAGCTGATACTGGAAAAAAAAATAGCAGCTATATGGTGTCTTAAGTACTTTACA
>PVKY010015154.1:0-10297 GCA_004027775.1 Bradypus variegatus | reverse complement strand
CAAGAAAATGAAAAAGTCAACCTACAGAATAGGAGAAAATTTGGGAAACTGTATAACTGATAAGGGTATACTATCCAGAATATACAGAGAATGCCTACAACTCAACATATAACTCAGCAACAAAAAGACAAATAACCCAATTTTTAAAATGGGCCAAGGATTTTAATAGACATTTCTCCAAAGATGATATTAAAATGGCCAATAAGTATGTGAAAAGATGCTCAACATCATCAACCATTAAAGAAATACAAATTTAAATTACAATAAGATACCACTTCACATCCACTAGGATAGATATCATTTAAAAAAAAAAAAGGAAAATAAGTGTTGGCAAGGATGTAGAGAAATAGGAACCCCTATACATTGTTGGTGGGAATGTAAAATGGTGCCGCCTCTGTGGAAACCAGTTTGGCAGTTCCCATAGAAATGCCATATGACCCAGCAATTCTACTCCTAGATATATAACCCAAAGAATTGAAAGCAGGGCCTTGGACGGATATTTGTATACCAGTGTTCACTGGAGCATTATTCACAATAGCCAAAAGGTGGAAGCAGCCCAAGTGTCCACCAACAGATGAATGGAAAAAAAAAATGTGGTATATTCATACATTGGAATACTATTCAGCAGTAAAAAGAAGTGAAGTGCTGGTATATGCTACAATATAGATGAAACTTGAAGACATCATGTCGAGTGAAATGAACCAGACACAAAAGGACAACTATTGTATGATTTCTCTTATATGAAATACTTAGAATAAGCAAATTCACAGAAGCAGAAATAGAATAATGGTTACCAAAGGTTGGGGGAGTGGAGGGAAAGGGGAATTATTCTAATTAGTATGAGTTTTAGTTTGGGATGACGAAAATAGACTGGAAATAGGGGTGAAAGTCACACACTATTGCCAATATACTTAATGTCAGAGAGTTGTCCACTTAAAATGGTTAAAATTATTTTCATGTTACATATATTTTATCACAATTAAAAATACATTAACCAATTAGTTTTTAAAAAAAAACTTTTGAAGGTTGCCTACCATCCCATTGCAGAGGCAGTCATCAGTGCAGGAATTCACACACCCACCAGTAGTAGTTAGAAATGCAAACTCCTGACCTAGACTACAGGGGTTTAAATCCTAGCTCTGCCACTTCATAGTTGTGTGTCCCTGGGCCAGTCATCTAACCTCTCAGTACCTATTTCCTCAATTGTGAAATGAGGATAATACCCATACCCATCTTAGGTTCTTGTGAAATTAATGTACATGTAAAGAAAAAGTACATGTGAAGTCTGGCATGTTATATGGACTCAGTGAGTATTAATTCTTTGTTTTATTCTATCCTATTCCCAATTCCTCCTTGTCTTGTGTAAGTTTAGCATCAGAGGCCAGGAGAGGTGGGTTGTTTTTTGCAGGGTCTGCAAGGCCCTCATCAGAAGCCCAGTATATCCCTATCTTTCCATCATTATTTCATACCTTCAATAAAATGTTTATTGAGCAGCTACTATGTGCCAGACACTGGGTTAGGCTTTACTGCTCTTTTGCTTTATTGCTGAACTCCTCCCCCTATTGAAGGCGGGAAACTTCCCTCTTTTTCTTTCTTTCCCTTTTGTTTTTTCCCTCTCTAATATTTTTAATGGAAAATTTCCAGCTGATACAAAAACAGAGAGAACAGAACAATGAACCCACATGAACCCACCACCCAGCTTCAACAATGAAAACCTTACAGCCTATTTTGTTTTACTTCCACCTCTACTCATTCACTCCCACCACCTGGCTCTGGGATTATTTTGTATGTATTTATAACAAATAAAGGGACTTCTTAAAACATAACCACAATTCTATTACTTAAAAATATTAAAAGTGATACTTAATGCAATCAAATATCTGTGACCATCTAATATTTCCTTTTATAATATATTTTATCAGACTCTTACTTACGTTTATACGTTATAATTGGTTGATATGTCTCACAAGTCTTTTGTAACCTGAAGGTTTCTGTCCCCACCCCGTGCAATTGTTTTGTTGTTGAAGAAGCCAGGTCATTTATCCCAAGGAGTCTCCTGTATTCTCAATTTTGCTGATTGCATCCCTGGGAGGTTTCATAATCTCCTCTCTCTTATTTCCTTTAATTGCTAATAAGATCTAGAGACTTAATCAGATTCAGGTTTCATTTTTTGGCAAGAATATTTTGTAGGCAGAACTCCATGCTTCTGTCAGAGATAGATGGGAGCCATTGATGATCATAGTCCAGGGTTACAACATGGTGACATTCTATCATTTCTTCTTCATTTATAGCTGGAGTGCTTCTATGTAGAAAACTTGCCCTCATCAACTATTTGGTTGTCCTGAGATACAGTTTATATAGCAAGGCCAAAAGAAATACTTATTTTCTTTTATTTACCAGTTTTCATATTATTGAGTTGATTCCCTAACATCTTCCAAATTTCCAAAAATTTTAAATACCATTATGGTCCAATGGACTTAACCGTGTTTTATGTATTTCAGTTAATTATAGTATTATTCTAATTGATGCTCAAATTATTCCACTGGACTTTTGAAATTGGCTTCTGTGCCCAGTTGTCTTGATAGCTTCCTTGCTTTCTGGTTTGACAAAGTGTCCATCTTCATCTTGTACATTTTCTGCCCCTGACCTAGAATCAGCTATTTCTCCAAGGATCCCAGATCCATTTTAGGTGAAAAATGATATTTAGAATCTGGGCACTGGGGGTGCTTACTGCTACTGGGTTGGTCTTTGTTTCAATGCCTTTTCAAGGAACAGAGCTAGGAAATATTTTTTTAAAGGTAAAATGCTTCATGGGTTCATTTCAAATTTTGGGGTCACTTTTTTTTTTTAACTTAACTGTTTTAGTCTCCTGTCTGTATCTCTTTTCACTCCTGTTGAAAATCCCTGTACCCAACACCACCACCATTTCTCGGTTGTTCTCTCCTATAATGTGCACCTAGGAACCTCAGAATAGTAATACCAGTACCGCCAACAACAATATGATCCCTGAGAATTGTTTAAGGTTTTGTTTTGCTTTGCTTTTTATAGTTCTTTTTGTCCTTATATCCTACTAGGGATGAGCTATCAAATCACTGCATATAAAGTCTCTTCTAGTTTATGTTAGATTATGCCACCAACTGATACAGTATTGCATCATTTATTTCAATTTGCTTTTGACTTTGATAAATTGCTTATCAAATTTAATCTTTCTTTTTAATTATGGAAAATATTTACATAGTTCCAAAGTTAAATTTATAGAACAAGGCATATTCTGAGAAGTCTAGTGTCAAAACCTGTCCTTTTTACCTTCTTCCCTCCCTCTTTCCATAGGTAACCTTTTCAGGTTTTGGTTTACCCTTTCATTGATTTTTTTAAAATGCAATTTTACTGAAATATATTGAAATATATTCATACACCATGCAAACCACCCAAAGTATACAATCAGTGGCTCACAGTATCCTCACAGTTATGCGTACATCACCATGATCAATTTGAGAATATTTTGATTATCATTGATTTTTAATGTGAGTAAATGTGTGTCCTCTGCCTCATTTTTAGAGAAATGAAATCATACCAGACCTACTATTCTTTATAACTTGCTTTTTTTTTCACTTAATGATATATTCTGAAGACCACTTTTTGACATTATATAAGATATATTCTTCATCCTTTTTTATAGCTGTATAAATGCTCCATTTTATTGATTACCCTAGTTTATTCAGTCAGATCCCTGGTGCCGTTTCTACTCCTTTGCTATTGCAAATAATGCTGCCTTGTATAGCCTTGTGTGTGTGTTTCATACTTTTGCCAGTGTATCTTTTAGATAGAGTCTCAGAAGCAGGATTGCTAGGTCAAAGAGTAAATGCATATGAATTTTGCTGGCTAGTGCCAAATTCCCCTCCCTAGGAGTTGTGACTTTTTGCATTTCCACCAGCAATATGCTAGAATGCCTCCTTTCCCATGGCCTCAAGTGGCACCAAACTTTGGTTTTTGCCTTTCTGATGTATGAGAAAGAGTATCTCAGTGTAGCTTTCATATGTATTACTCTTATTAAGAGTGAGGTTGAGCATCTTTTCAAATGTAAATGAGCCATTGCCTTTAGGAATCCTCCCCTCCTAATCCCTGCCAGGGGAGTCCCACCCTGGAATATGAAGATGAGCTATAGAGAGTGTGGAGGACTGGCTGAATAGAGAGGCCATTTGTCCATCACAGGAGAACGAAGAGAGATTAACTAGCCAAGAAAAAAGAGCAACAGAGCAGAGAAAGGAAACAAAATGGTGACCACCATAGGAGGGAGTCACGTTCCCCTCCCTGGAGACGGAGTTTTGCTGATTCCCATGCCCTGATGGAGAGTAGCCCAGGCAGGCAGCAGGGATTCTGTGGGATTCCTGGAAAGTAAGAAATGAGGAGATCACAGCTCAGCAACCAGAGACGCTGGGCCTGTGCCAAATTGGAGCCTCACTGCTGAGTCTCGGTGCCTGCAGAGGTACCCTGGGGCGGCAGTAAGCACACCCCCTCCCTCCTCCAAGGTCTTGCATGTCCACTGGAGAAATGAAGGAAAGCACTAGAGGTCTCTGTGAGGAGAGTGGATGGGTTTTGAAAACTGGGCTTGCCCATATGCAATTTACTTTTTCAATGTCTGATGTAGATGTTATGTAATTACTTAGTTTCTCCAAGCCTCGGTTTACTGAAAATGGGATAATAATCCCTGCCTTTAAAATGAAGACAATAATATCTGCCTTTTAATATCCCAAGGATAATCCACTTAAGCCCTGACACTTTGTCAATTCTCAACAGGAGCTCCTCGCCACCAGCAGTGGTTGTAGTTCTCTTATGTGCTTCCAGGGGATTTGGAGACAGAGGTCTTGAGGTTGAGCCTCAGCTCTAACTTTATGGTCTCTGTGTCCTTGATCCAGCCTCTTAATGTATTCATCCTTTGGTTTCCTCCTCTGTAAATTGAGGATAATAAGACACTTCATAAATGTTGCTGTGTGTGGTTAGATAAGATAGTACCTGTGAAGCAGTTAGCAGAGTAAACCATCGGTGTGTTAACTACTGTTATGACTATTATTGTTCTTATTTTTATCATTTTTGTTAATTAAGCTCCCCAGTATATTAAGATTGCTTGATGACTTTTCCAGGTATTTCAAGGCAAGTCATAGAAATGAGAAAGGATGCTGTAATAGGCTGTCATTTGGCTGTAGTGTATGCAGTTGATTACCTGGGGAAGGTTACAAAACTTTGCAGAGATAGAAGTGCTGTGGAGTGTTTTATCTCCTCTCTGGTCCTTTTCAGGGCATTTTTGGTATCTAGTAGCTTCTTGTAAGAGGTCCCTTTAAAACTGGGAAGTTACTTAGCTGGGTTTATGACGCCTTGCCTAGGTCTGAATCCAGACTCGACCGCTTGCTCACTGTGTAGCCCTAAGTTAGTTAATTAACCTCCTTCAGCCTCAGCATTCTTAGCTGTGAAATGGAAATAATAATGGCACTAACCTCACAGGGGGTATTTTGTGAAGAGTAAGCATGATTATATGTGTAAAGCTTAATGCCTGGATGGAGTGAGCTCTCAGTAGATGGTCGTGGTGAGGCAGCGGCAGCAGCGTTGGTGGTGACTGTCATCATCCTTGTCTTCGATCTTGGTGATATGTGTAAGTCAGGGTGGCCTAGGTTAGCCTGTAATAACAAACATCCTCAAAGTGTCCATGGCGTAAAAGAACAGGAGTTTATATCTCACACAAACTACTAGAGCTGCATGGTGTTTAGCATGGTCATCAGGGGCTCTGCTTCTCAGAGACATTCAAAGACCCAGCTGATGGGACTTCCATCTGGACACCTGCTTCTGCAATCAGCAAGGAAGGGAAAGGAAACTTCACAAGGCATGCACTGACTCTTGAAATTTCTGTGTGGATGTGACATGTATCACTTCTGCTCTCATTTTATTGCCAAAGCACCTGCATGGCTTTGCAGAAGCCTCAGAAGGCTTGAGGCAATGAAATCCTTAACTGTGCCCTGAAGGAGGAGCACTGGAACTATGCTAAGGACCACACAGGGGCCACGGATCTGGCTGCAGGAGAAAGCAGGAGGGAAAGGAAAGACGCAGTGAGAATGGGGAAGCCAAGTACAGAGGGAAATGGGCAAATTGAGACTAAAGGACGAGATAGCAGGCTTTGCAGGATCAGAGCCAGCCATGAGGTATGTATGCTGAGACCACCCAGTATCTTGTCATGGACTGCATTCATTCATCCTTTCACTCATTCATTTATTCATTTGTCTGATAGTTATTGAGGAGTGACTGTGTGCCAAGCACTATGCTAAATGCTGGGGACACCAACTGTGTGAAACAAAACCACATGGTCCCTGTCCTCATGGGGTTTTCAGTGGAGCCGAGAGTGCCAGCACTTTGGGCTGAGCATCATGGTCCTGATCACATCCAGTGGCCAGAACTCTGTGTGTCTGGGTGTAAGGAGTTCGGCTGGGTGTAGGCCTCTGCCTTAGGCCTGATGAATGAGTGAGGAACAAAGCAAAAAGCTGTGTGACCCAAGTATTAGCTGTATTTCACCTCTCCTAGAATGACAAAGAACATTGTTTAAAGGATTCTTTTCATTTCTCCCCTCTAGCCTTTAATAAAACTCCAAATGATTTAACTGGATATATCCATAAAGGTCCCAATAGACAAAACTCACAGTTTACAATTTATGTAATCTTCCATAGAAACAAAAACAACACTTGTTGGCTGACACACTTTATAGAGAGGATTTTTTGTTTGTTCATTTATTTGTCCCCCCAAGAAAGCCACTTCTCTCCCTTCTGTCCCCCCAGCTCCCTGCGGTGGCCATCTGACTTCTCCCAGCGGCACCATCCTTTCTCCGGGCTGGCCTGGCTTCTACAAGGACGCCTTGAGCTGCGCCTGGGTGGTCGAAGCTCAGCCGGGCTACCCCATCAAAATCACCTTTGACAGGTGTTGTAACCACAGCCCTGGGGAAGAGGGGCGAGGGGGTGATTTCTAAGGAGCGGCATGGAAGGCAATGGGAGAAAGCAGTCAGGCCAGCAGAGGGACGAAATGACCGCAGATCAGAGAGCACTAGAGCACACTGCCCTGGCTGGGGACAGACCTTGTCAGCTTTGCAACTGGGTTCGGGTCCGTCTTGGCAGTGGGGGTTGTACTGTCTAGGAAACTATGACTCAAGGGTCGAGGAGAAAACTGAAGTATCACTTGGACGCCAGAGCCAGGAAGGAAGAGTGAGTAGTTAGTTAGATGCCATCGGATGCTGGAAAGAAGGCGTTAGCATCTCAGGAGAATAATTCCCATTTTCAGTGAGGGAAAGGGGGCTTCCTGGCCACTGGCCCAAATTCAACCCATATGTCCCACTTCCAGCTCCCACCCTGGTTTTGCCCCTTTGGTGGAGAAAGTAGCCACGAAAATACGGCCACAGACTTTTTCTGGAGAAAAGCATGTATGGCTTAATGTAGCAGTCAGCCAACTTCTGTAAAGGGCCAGATAGTAAATGTTTTAGGATTTGTGCGCTATTGACAGTTCTCTGTTGCATATTCTTCTTTGCTTTTTCATTTTTTTTTAGTAACTCTTTAAAATATAAAAACCATTTTTAGTCACAGGCCCTACAAAAACAGGCCACACATCATATTCAGCCCTCGGGCCAGATAGTAGGTTGAGAGTACTTAAGATGAGTAGCGGCCCAGGCCATAGAGAGGATTGAGAGAGCCGCGTCCCACTGCAGAAGGAGCGGTTAAATACAGCAGAGAAGGGCCTTCCACATTGCTCACACATGCGTGCAGATCGTATAACAATATCCCAGCCCACTCACATCTGGCTGTTCTTCGGTAGCCCTGCGTAGGCAGGGCCTTTTGTCATCTGCAAATGAGTAAGCTCTGGGTTTCCTGATAAGTCTTCATTTCCGTCTTGTTCAGATTTAAAACCGAGGTCAACTATGACACTCTGGAAGTGCGGGACGGCCGGACCTACTCAGCGCCCCTGATCGGGGTGTACCACGGGACCCAGGTGCCTCAGTTCCTCATCAGCACCAGCAACTACCTCTACCTCCTCTTCTCCACCGATAAGAGTCACTCGGACATCGGCTTCCAGCTCCGCTATGAGAGTGCGTCTCGGCGGGCGCGCGCGGGCACGGCAGGAGAAGAGACGGGGGGCGGGTCTCCCCAGCAGGAGGCCCCACCTGGGCCCATCCCCAGGGCGTTCTCGTTAGCCAGGGCTCCCGGCAGCCGCTGCCTTGCCCTCAGAATTCCTCCGGGCTCACGGGAGCTTAAGGCGGCTCTTCACAAGGAAGGCGCGCGGCCCCGCTAAGGCCCCCTCTCTGCGCCTCCGCGCTGCGCGCTCGCGAAGAGGGCGTCTGACCCGCTGCGAAGTTGCAGTGGGGTGGCATCCCCGCCTCACCCTCCTAGCCTTCCGCCTTCACCCTCAGGGCCTCAATTTAAGGGATGGGTGTCTCTTTAGGTCATTTTCTCACTCACGTTTGTATCCCTAAGCCCCAGTAGAGTGCCTAGGCCACAGTGGGCCCTCACCTGAGTGAATGAACGAACAAATGAACAGTCAAGCCAGTGGGTGCTCTGACAGGCCTCTGACTACCCTCTCAGCTAAAATCGGCAGCCACAGTTGGTGAGCGGGCAACTGGCAGCTTCCACCTTTAGAAATCAGGGCCCTCTCCTCCCTCTTTCTGAGACAGCGGGCTCCCCCGCGCCGACGGTGAACTCTGTCTTCCAGCTGTAACACTCCAGTCAGACCACTGTCTGGATCCCGGGATCCCCGTGAACGGGCAGCGGCATGGGAACGACTTCTACGTCGGTGCCCTGGTGACCTTCAGCTGCGACTCGGGCTACACGTTAAGCGACGGGGAGCCCCTGGAGTGTGAGCCCAACTTCCAGTGGAGCCGGGCCCTGCCCAGCTGCGAAGGTGAGGCAGCCCCCCCAGGAGGCGCGGAAGCAGCAGATTCCTTTCCTGCTGTGAATAACGGGAGCCGGAGGAGGCGCTGACTCCCCCATCTGTGAGAGCTGGGGGAAGGAGTCCCTGGGGAGTCGTGGGGGACACCCCGAACCACTCCAGGTTTTCACTGCCTCTTCACTCCTGTAGCTCTCTGCGGTGGCTTCATTCAAGGCTCCAGTGGGACCATCTTGTCACCTGGGTTCCCTGACTTCTACCCCAACAACTTGAACTGCACCTGGATTATCGAAACGTCACATGGCAAGGGTGAGTGTTTAAGCTCATGGCTGGGATTGGGACATGACATGGTGGGGCCCAAATTTCCCCCTGTCAAAGTGACCTCAGTGGGAATCTACCTATATAGTGACCTTTTGTCTCAGTCTGAATCTTTTTCACCAATAGGAAAACTCTCAGAACTTTCCCATCTCTTTGAATCACAGAATTCACTCAATAAATATTTTGAGAGTCTGGAATCTCCATGCTCGAAGAGATCCTGGAGTTTACTGGCTCTAAAATCCTACCCAATGCAGAAGTCACTCTAAATCTCTCTAGATCTTCTTTAAGTCACTCCCCAACAACATGGCAACACATGCTCTATCTATGCACCCCATGGTGGGAGAACCAACAAACCCATCCAACAAACTGTCACCTACTGTCATTTTTGTGATGCTTCTGTCCCTTCCTAATAGGGGAAATGTATTGAGTTAATAAAGTGTCCCTGAAACTTCCTTCCATGTTCTGTGCCTTGGAGGAACAGAAGATACATCTGTTCTGTCTTCTTCATGTCCACACTTCAGATATTGAACAGAGTGATCCATTTCTCCTGTAATTCAGTTGTTCCTTGATGACATGTTTTCATTCCTCACTGGGCTGGACTATTTCCTTAGTTTCCCTAAGATAAATGATCTTTGGGGGTATAAGGTTAGGGTAAGGGTGCTGGTTACAAGTAAACATTCATTAGTATGCCCCTTCACTCAACAAATATTGATTGAATGCCACCTGTGTGGCTGACACCAGGGATGGGGATAAACAGTAGCCAGGTAAGCCCCTTCTCTGCCCTCAGAAGCTTGTTCTGGAGTTGAGGTTCTTAATCCCTCTGCAGTTTAGCAAATACACTAATGCTGAGCTCCTACCCTAGGGGTTTTGCCTTTCTTCATTAGAGGGGGAATGTAGGTAGCACCAGGCAGCTATGTTTTCAAAATGCTTCACTAGTAATTCTTTTGCATGATCATCATTAAGAACATCTGATCCAAAAGAATTAACATGTAGAAGAGCCAAGAACAAAAGTTTAAAGGAAGAGTAATACTTCCAGGTATGAAAGTGTTGTGATGAGCGAAAATAATTTTAA
>PVKY010015153.1:0-10294 GCA_004027775.1 Bradypus variegatus | reverse complement strand
TCTGTTGTCAACTCTCTGCACTAGTGTCAGAACTTAGAAGTATATCATGCAAACACCTATCTATATTTGTAGTGCTTATTCTGTGGGATATATGCCTTTAAACAACCCCTTTCAATCCTATTTGCCTTCAATACAGCTCTGACATTTATAGTCCCATTAACAATCATCACCCCTATCCATTCCCATACCTTTGAGTTCACCATCATTAACATATCTGAACATAATAGATTATCATTCCCCCTGAACTAGCTTCTCTCTATCACTAGGTCCCTAATATTCTACATTATGAGACATTGATTTTACATTGTTCAGGAACTTCATGGTAGTGGTAACATACAATCTCTCTCCTTTGTGTCTGATTTATTTCACTCAGCACTATATCTTCAAGGTTCATCCATGTTGCCATATATTTTAGGACCTTGTTCCTTGTTACTGCTGCATAGTATTCCATCATATGTGTTTCAGTTTGCTAATGCCGCCATTATGCAAAATACCAGAAACGGATTGACTTTTATAAAGAGGGTTTATTTGGTTACAAATTTACAGTCCTAAGGCCATAAAAGTGTCAAACCTAAGGCAACAAAAGAGGATACCTTCACTGAAGAATGGCCAATAGTGTCCAGAACACCTCTGTCAGCTGGGAAGGCATGTGGCTGGCAACTGCTGTTTCTTTGCTCCTGGGTTGCATTTCAAGATGGTGTTCTCCCAAATGTCTCTGGGCTTGTCTCTCTTAGCTTCTCTCAGCTTTCTCCTTGGTTCTCCTGGGGTGTTTCTCTCTAAGCATCTTGGGGTCCTCTCTTAGCTTCTCCAGGACAAACTCTTGGCTTCATCTATTCGCTTAGCATCTCCAAACGTCCTTCTGTCTGCATCTCCAAGCATCTCCAAGCATCTCCAAGCGTCAGCTCCCAAGCATCTCTCCAAAAATATCTCTCAGCTCTTCTTGGCACATTTTGTCCTCTCTTACCTTCTCTGGAGCAAACTCTGGGCTAGCATCTCAAAGCATCAGCAACCATCTCTCCAAAAGTCTCTCTCAGCTGCTCTCTGTGTCAGCTCCCTTTAAAGGTCTCCAGTAAACTAATCAAGTCCTACCCTGAATGGGTGGGGTCAAATCTCCACAGAAACATTCAATGAAGAGGTTACACCCTAATCAAAAAGATTAATCAATCTGCCACAACAAGACTGTATTAAAGAATATGGCTTTTTCTGGGGGACATAACATATCCAAACTGGTACAGTATGTATATACCACATTTTGTGTATCCACTCATCTGTTGAAGGACACTTGGACTGTTTCCATCTCTTGGCAATTGTGAACAATGCCGCTATGAACATCAGTGTACAAATATCTATTCAGGTCACTGCTTTCAGATCTTCTAGTGGAATTGCTGGATCATAGGTAATTTGATAGCTAGTTTTCTGAGAAACCATCAAACTGTCTTCCACAGCAGCTGTACCAATATACATTCCCAACAGCAATGAGTAACTGTTCCAGTTTCTCTACCTCCTCTCCAGCATTTACTGTTACCTGTTTGTTTAATGGCAGCCATTCTTAATGGTGTGAGATGGTATCTCATTGTGGTTTTGATTTGCATTTCCCTAATAGCTAGAGAAGATAAACATTTTTTCATGTGTTTTTTAGCCATTTGTGTTTCTTCTTCAGAAAAATGTCTTTTCATATCTTTTGCCCATTTTATAATTGGGCTGTTTGTACTATTGTTGTTGAGTTGTAGGATTTCTTTATATATGCTGGATATCAGTCTCTTATCAGAGACATGGTTTCCAAATATTTTCTCCAACTGAGTTGGTGCAGCCTTGGTTTTATAATCATCTCCCCTCTGCCCCCTTGTCAAGAACCAGGCCAATCATCTCAAAGGACACTGTGAAATTCTAAGGCTGTGTTTTTTAAAGTTTAAACACTGGGCCATCTACAATAAGATTACCCAGGTGTTTATTAAATATACAGATCCTGACGTCTACTAACAAAAATTTCGAACAAATTATCATACACACACAAACCACAGCATAAGCAGAAGATAAAAAGGATTATAAAATAGACAGCTGTGTGCCTACCACCAACTTAAGAAACAGAACATCGCCAATTCTGTGAGCACCCAGAGTAGCATGCCTCAGTGAACCTCCCTCCCTACCCTCAGGGGGAACCACTAGTCTGTATTTTAAAATATTTCCTTACTTTTCTTTATGTGCAACCTTACAAAACATATTGTTTCCACTGTTTCTGAATTTGATATACATGGTATTACCTCTGCCACTTGCCTTTTATCATTTGCAGTTTTTGAGATTCATCTATATCAATTCATTTAACTCTAGTTCATTCTGTATACAGCTCACAGCTATATACAGTTCCCTTACATGAATATGCTGAAGTTTATACATTCACTTGTTGATGGATATTTAGGGAGTTTCCAGTTTTTCTGTTTTGTTATTATGAACAGCGTTGCCAAGAACATTCTTATATGTGTGTCCTGATAAACATGTGGATGAATTTCTCTAGAGCATGCTTGAGGGAAGAACTGTTAACTTATAAGATAAAGTCCAACTGTTTTACAAAGGGGTACTAATTTACACTCTAGCCAGGAATGCGTAAGAGCTCCTACTGCTACACATCCTCAGCAATGTTGCTACTGTTCAACTTTTAAATTTTTGCCAACCTGGTGGGTGTAAAATGCATCTTATTGTGAGTTGTGCTTCTTTCCTTTTTTGTTTCCTTTTTAAATAATCCTCAGGCTTTTCTTTACACACTAAAGTTTGAGAAATAGTTGTAGGGTGAAAAAAATAAACATGAAAACTAATAGAGTAAGTTTCAGGTGGGGAAGGATTTCTTAAACAAGACCCATAAAGGAAAAATATGATGCCTTTGAGTCTATTCATAATTTAAAGTTTCTGTTAAACAACAAACACTACGGACAAAGTTAAGACATGTGCCACAGGCTAGAAAGAAATACCTGCCATGGTTGCAAATGAAAAGAATTCATATCCAGCATATAAAGGGAATACCTAGAAAATAAGCAATAAAAAATTGGGAACTAACTTGAAAAACTGGCAAAAAGATGGCTGACTAAACAAGTGTATAAAGGGATGTCAACTTTACTAGCAATCAGAGAAGTGCAGGTAAAAATGGAATACCAGGCTATCCCCAGCAGACCAGTATTACTTATGTCTCTATTTTTTTGCCAGGTGCTTGCATGGGTGCAGGAAAACTAGGAACCACCAGCATTGCTGGTAGGCGCTTGAACTCACACGGCCCTTTGGAAAGCAGTGTGGCAGTACTTAGTGCAATTAGTGAGCCAACACCCAAGACCCAACAGTCCTCACTTCTGGAAGAAACCCCTGCACACAGGCCATAGCAAGAGCTTTTCATCGCAGCACTGTCTGGGACAGCCTAAGTGGAAGTAAAATGCAAACTAGCTTACAGTGGAATACTAGACAGCAGTCAGAAAGAATGAACTAGACCTAGCTGTAGTATTATAAAGGTAAAAAATATAATTTAAAGAAAGTCTAGAAAAAAATGAGGTTTTCAGCCCAGCCCATTTATATAAAAAAAATTTAACACCCAAGAAAACACTACCTTTTTTTCATGGATACACATTTATAGAGTTACATTTACAGAGTACGTGGACTGGGAAGACCTGCATCCATGAGTGGGTGCCCACAGTAGAAGAGGAATGGGACTTGAGATAAGGTTAAAGGTCCAGCAATACAGGACCCTACCCAGACCAAGGACATTGGGAGGCCACAACCTGAGAATTGTGAGCTTGTCCTCCTTGGGCAGCCCTGGTGCTCAGGGGTCCACCTGGGGGAAGTGGCCCCAAATAAATTTCAGGGTAGTGCAACTGGCATGGTTTAAAATCTGGCTGGATGACAAGGAAACTCACTGGCCTGAAGTGGAGAAACAACGAGAATGACTCGTTTCTCCAGAGAAACAAAAGTGAAACTTATCAAGCCACTCAACTGGGAAAGAGAAAATACCACTCCTCCACCTACCACCCAAAACAGAGTACATCTCCTGTAACATGGTTAGTACTGTGGATTTAAGGTTTACTTTGGAAGCTAGGATTGTGATAACATGCCTTGTCTTTGTTCTGTCAAGGGTCTTTTAATTTCTATTATATCTTCCCATGTACAGCATTCATTTCACCAGTATTCTGTCTTGGAATGTGGATAATGTGGTCTGCTCACCACCCCATCACCTCCAGGGTCAGAGGAAATCCTGAAGCTGGGCAAGGGCTGCCCTGACATGGAGAAAACAGAGGCGGCACCAAGAGGGACTGACGCTGGTGATATTGGGCCAAACATGGCATTCAACTGCCTCTAGGCTCTGATATCAAATCTCATGCCTCCCAGAATGCTACAGTTGGAAAGCAGCCAAAGTGCATGGTCTTGTCTTTAACTCCCTTGCAAGCAAAAATCAAAAGTCCTGAGAGGGGCTGAAAGTTGCCCAAGGTCACAGCAAGTCAGGTGCAGAGCTGGATTTGGAATTTAGAGCTCCTGGCTGCCCAGGCTATGACAGGAGAACAGTTATTCCCAACCAGGTCCACCAGACTGGCCCAAAAAATCCTGAGGCTAGAAGCATTATTTAATGGCCAAGAGTTCACTGCAGTGCCTCTAGGCAGAACTGCACCCAAAGCAACTCACACAGAGATCATTTTGGGCATTTTCTCTGTATCATAATCCTTAGATACTTACAACAGAAAACAATATTCTCTAACTTTAAGTCTATGGCAGTCTCTCTCCCCTTGCCGCCTGAACGACTTAACACAGATGTAAAGCTCTTACAAGGAGTGGAAATGCAACTTCCTATACTGGATTTCTGTTGAAGTCAATGGCTCTGTTATTCTAATCAAGTTTTACATACACAATTCCCCCGTACCAGAGGGGAAAAAACCAATGAGAAATACAGACAATTAAGTTTTCTATTTAACTGTCAGTAAACGATAAAGTCAAGTACACACTCTTGGGAACTTTCTCTCCCTCTGATCACCCAAAAAATGGGTGGGGAGCTGGAGGTGGCTAGAGAGGCAACACAAACACCTTCTGACTTCAGTCTCACCTGAGTCTGCTGCCCCCAGGCCAGAAAATCAATCCCCTCTTAAACTAACAGGAAAGATGTTTCCCCAAATGGCTTCTCTTCAAAATGAAAGGAGACTCAGCAGAAGTGAGAGGAGGACAAATGCAACCTGAGCCCCATGACACATAAGGAGAAAAGACAGATACCAACCCCTGAGGCAGAGAGAAGCAAAAATACATGGCCCTCCAGTTTGCAGTCCAAATGCCCCTCAGAGGTCAACAGAGGGACAGTAGGCAATGCCCTCCAAAACTCTCACTCCCCAGGCTCGCTGGCCTGCCCAAAGGTGTCTAGAGAAAACACTTTTTTCCTGGCCTGCAGGAACTCAACATACAACACCAAGAACAGAATGGAGTGGGGTGGGCCTTTGTGAATAAGTCAAGGACACCCATCCACCCCCTCCCTTTTCAAATAAGACCTTCTTTCCACACATTTCACCTGAAGATTTGGGGGCTTAGAGTATATAGCAAGAAGATGATGGCAGCTGAAAGCAACAACCTATCTAAGCTGACGTCCCTAAGTTGTCAAAGTGACACAGAGTTAACGACAGGAAGTGTGAGGGGAGAGTGGTGGAAGCGCATCTGCAGTATTGATGTGTATCTATGAGAAAGAAGGCAACTGGAAGGCCCTCTGTAATAAGGTCCTGGTCCTGGAGGGGAAGGATGGGCACTGAGAGGGAAGAGGCAGGGGAAGGGTTCTGACTGTGCCAGAGTAGAAGTAGCTAGCTGGGAGTACATAAGGGGCAGAGAGCAGGGCAAATCTGTTCAGTTTAAAGGACAGACAAGGAGGGAGGGAGCTGAGGGTCAAGGGGAAACTCCGAGGACAGGACCAAGTCTTACTTAGCTCCCCAGACCCACTGCCCCAAGCACTGAGTATAGTGTGTGTCCAGGGAAAGTTGAAATGAAATGACTGGGGCAAGGTAGAGATTAGAAAGCTGGAGTGGGGCAAGTGAGGAGACACAGGTTTCTGCTGGGGGGCTACGCATAGGGAAGGGGAGCTTGACCCTTGTGACAGGGGGCCATGTCTCCATCTGGTCCCAAGGTCTGAAATGGCAAAAGGCAGGTTAGGTGGAACAAAGTGCAGGGTGAACAGAAAGGAAACGGATGCATTTGGGAAGAGGACATGGTTCCTTCTTCCAGGTGTATATACAAGGCTGGCCCTTCTTTTCCCGCCTCATCTCCAGTCCTGTGAGGGATATGAAATGTGTCTGTGTGAGCCTGGAGGTGTGGATGGAAGGTGCTGAGTATATATCTGGGGTCCCAGTGAAATACTTGAGGTCTGCAAAGGAAGAGCCAGAAATCCATGACAGTTCTTGTGCTCTAATTCCTACCGGTAGCGGGTGAAGTGTGAGAGAAGTATGGTGGTCTTGGTCCCAGGCTGTAGGATACAGAGGAATGGGGACAGTGGGGACAGGGCTGGCTCTAAGTGCTTACGATGTGTGGGGGAATCCCTAAAGCTCTGTGTCAAGAGAGGAATGTGTCAAGATTCTGAATGTGTATCTGAGAAGCTGAAATAGAGTTATGGGTTTGAGAAGTGAAGCAGTCAGAAATGAAAGGAAGGTTAAAATCTCACTGCAAGGCAAAAGAGAGGGGATGGCCCGCTCCTCTGAAATAATCTTGGTTCTGAGAGTGCCAGGTGGGTGAAAGTGAGGGGCAGTGCCCAAGTGTGTGTATGTAGGGAGTGTGGCTCAAATATGTTTTCTCTACTGGAGTAGATGGAAAATGAAGAGGCAGTAAGGGTATCAGGCCCAATTATCTCAGGATAATTGGGATGATGTAGAGAGTGACAGGCACAGGGAAGGGACAGGGAAGATGGGAGAATGACAGATCAAAGAATTAGT
Source organism: Bradypus variegatus (assembly GCA_004027775.1). NCBI lineage: Eukaryota > Metazoa > Chordata > Mammalia > Pilosa > Bradypodidae > Bradypus > Bradypus variegatus. The sequence goes on along the minus strand of PVKY010015153.1, from coordinate 3,371 downwards.
GAAGTACAGCAGGCCCAGCAGTCTTAGGACTCTGTGGGGATGACAACAAAGCCCCCAACTGTGAGGGGCAGGGGCTAGGGATGGTAGAGAAGGAGCTGGCCCTGTGGGGACAACTGTGGTGGAGGAAAACTTACCCAGCCCTCATAGTCAGGGTGTATGTGGATATAGGGGGTGAGCTGGGATGGGGGGGTATGTGTTGCTTCCCAGAGCCTGAGTTGGGGATGAATGCTGAGAGTGGGCTGCACTGGGCCTTCCAGTGAAGGGTGAAGGGTGTGTGAGGTCCCTGAGCTGGAGATAAGTACATAAAAGGCTTCCCCACACCCGTGCCTGGACCCAGAGGTCTGCTGGAAGCTCGAGTCCAGTATGAGGGCCTGTGCGTACAGTGCTCGCCCTCCCCAACCCTCTAGGATGGTGGTAAGGAGCTGAGAGTCCAGATAGATGAGGTGTGCTCATGGAGCTATGTCCTAAGTCTCGGTGCCAGGGCCACACAATCCTGGCATGAATTTCTGCCCTTTAGTTAACAAATAATATTGTATCAGCTGTTGTTGTAAAGGTCACTGGGCTAGACAGTTGAGCATCTCCCCGCCCGCAGGCTATTCCAAAGGCGTCATGAGCCCCACATCCCGGACTTGGGGAGGGAGGTGTCAGGCACTCTGGCCCCGGCCTCCGGTCCTCCGGGTTTGGGCAGAAGACAGCCTCCCCTCCACCCTGGCCCCGGGTCGGCTCCGCGGCGTACCTGGTCGCCGACACCCAGGCCGTAGTAGCCATGCGTCACCACCTCCCAGTGCAGGAAGCAGATGATCGCGTCCTGCGCGCAGGTGATGGCCGGCGCCACCGACGCGAACAGCACCTCCAACCCCGCCATGGGCGCCGGCGACTTCTGCGGGCGGGAAAAAGGACAAGACTGCGGTGAGCTGGCGCAGCCCTCTGCGAAGAGACGCCGAGCTTCTCTCCTTGACTCCTTCCAGCCCCGCCTCCACCTGCAGCAGAAATGGAGCCTCCCGGGGGCGGGGCGCAGTCTGGGACTGCGCCCCCGGAAGTAGCTCGAAGCGCCGGCGAAGCAGCGCGAGCGCGCGCCCGGCTGGAAACGCGGGAGTTACGCTTAAGGTTCCTCCCGCCAGCACACTGGCGGCGCGGGGTCGGTCCCCTGGGGGCGGCGGCCCTTCCTCGCTGGGATCACCATTTCCGGGCCCCAGGCAAGACCACTACTTGTGGGGCGAGGACAGGCTTCCTTGTACTGAACCACAGACTTCGTATCTTCAAAATGGGTAGGCGTATGCCAGGTAGGAGAAGAGGTTAGGAAATATGGCTTTAATCTGTTTATAATAGTAATTGACACGTGAGCAGTGCTTGCTTTCTACCTGCCACATTATTCTAAATGTCTTAACTTGTATTCATTTATTTAATCTTGACAACCCAACCCTATGAGGTTGGTATTAATGATAGATGAGGAAACTGGGGCACAGATTGGTAATTTCACCAAAGTGACACAGCCAGTGAGTGAGTGGCAGCGACGGTACTGGAACCTAGCAGTCTGCTGCTAGGATAATATTTATTAAGCATTTACTGTGTGCTAGAGCCTGTGCCAAAAACCTTTGCGTCATCCTCTTAACAATTCTACTAGTTTTGTTCCATATTTTGCAGATGACATTTCCATTTTGCAGATGACAAAACCAGCTAAGAGAGTTGAATCCACATCCTTAAGAGAATCCAGCTGCTCTCCTCAGAGCTAGAACTCCTGAACCACTGTACGAGGGTTTCCAAATTTCGATATTTTCTTTGCTTTCGTGATTTTTACCACTTCATATTTTCTTCACAATTTTATTGAATTCCACTTACTGTTTTTACTGAAATAAATTTAGTTTCCCTGTCCCAGTCAGTCCCTTGATGTAAGCCACCATCATCTCTTACTTGGATGACTGTTAGCTTCTGCTCTGGCCTCACTCCCTCCTTCCCACTACCGTCTGTTCTCCAGTCTACAGCCAAAGAGATTCTGTAAGAACCCAAGTCAGATCATGTGCCTCCTCTGCTCAAAACCAGGGCTCCCATCACATACAAAGGAAAAGACAAGTCCTCTCCATCGTCTGCAGGAAGCTGCAGTGGTTTTCTCTCAGCCTGGGACCTCTTAGACCTCATCTGTTGCCACTGTCCACTCATCCTCTGCAATCCCAGGCTGCAATAAACCTGGCTCCCTTCCTTCTGTCTCATTCATATCTGATCCAACAGCAAAGCTAGACATCTTTACCCTCAAAATATAGTCTGAGTCTGACCACTTCCCACCATCCTCACTGCCTCCACTCTGGTCTCTTCTACATGTTCTGTTCTGCAAGCCTTTGCATATGCAGTCTTCTCTCTGCCTGGAATGCTCTTTCCCCAAACATCTGCATAGTTTGCTGCTTCATATCAAGTAGCACCTTCCCTCACCTCCTACCTGCCTCAGAAAAGGTCTTTCTTTACCTATAGAAAATAACCTTCTCCACTCTTTAACCCCTCACCTGACTTTCTTTCTGCAATACATTTATCATAACCAGATACTATATTAGCTATTTGTTTGTTTGCTTGTTTATTTAATTAGGGTCTCCCCACTACACGGGGACAAGGGAGCAGAGACCATGTCCATCTTGTCCACAGCTGAATCTGACTGCCTTCTGAGCTCAAAAATATACTTAATGAATAGAATGAATGAATGAGTTCTGAATGAATGAATTCTTGGCATCAGCCCAACTGAATCAGGCCAGTTTCACCCATTTGCAGTCCACAACTCACTTTGTCAGTTGGCCTCTCCAAATTTTGTTTCTGGGACTCCTTTGGGGATCTCACTAATAACTCAGATTCTTGAGTTCATCTGCCAAGATTCTGGCTGGGGAGGTCTGAGGTGGGGCTCAGGTATGTCGACTACACCCTGGGTGATGCTGAGGCTAGGGGTCACGAACTCTTCTCTGATATGCACCATATGAGCATGAAGCTATTTGCCCAGTCCTCCAAGAAGCCTTATGCTCCAAGGCTTCCCTGGTTTTGCTTTCACTGTCACTTCTGTTTGCAATCTCCTTCCCCAGTTATGGCAAATTTCTATAGATTCATTCATTTAGTAAACCTCCATAGATGGGCTACCATGGACAGTGGTGCAGGTTGTGTACTGCACCAAGGTGCCTGGCTGAGGGAAAGAGGGAGGGAGGGGGGCTGAAACGCAGCTCATTCTCCTCTCACCTAGCCATGCATCTGTAGGACTATGTCCACCACAGGGGCAGCCTGTTCCTAAGTGCCTACTGTGAGCCAGGCCCAGATGAACAAATCACAGTTCCCGCCCCTATGGACTTCCCTGGTATGCAGGTTTGAATGTATTGTATCCCCCAGAAAAAGCCATATTCTTG
>PVKY010015152.1:0-10312 GCA_004027775.1 Bradypus variegatus | reverse complement strand
TCTCCCTGGCTGCAAGGTGCCACTTGCTTCTTGACAGTGAGACTGTCTCTCTACTTTACTCGCCATTAACGTGGGTCAGAGGGCTCCAACCCCAAACCACAGTGTCTCCCTCCTCTTGCTTCCACCTCCTTTCTCTGTCCTGTCCCTGTTCCTCTTATATTCCCCAGTGCCAGGGGAATCCATTTTGTGGCCTGGGAATGAAGAATGAAAGACTGTCTGCATTCTCACCAGGCCCCTCTGTTCCAAAGAAAATGGGGGCTCTCCCGGCTGCAAGGCCATCTGGGTGATAGTTAACCCCTGGGAGAGCTTGTGTAAGAGGAGAAGCCAGTGTAGACAGTGTGGCCAAAGGGGTGCTACTTGGCAATTCCAGGGATGAGTCTTAAGGGTTTTGATAACTAGGGTGACCACATACATTCTCCTCCAAGAAAGGACACAGTTGAGAATGGAAGCTGGCACTCTTAATAATTGCTTTGTGACAACAGGCAAACACTAGCACTGTCCCCGGCAATGCAAACCTGCATTCTCCCTACCCACTTTGAAACTGCCCTGGATTTCCCACTTACCTTTCACAATTGACCTTTTGCTGCCTTTTTAACATTTTTGTACCCATCCTTCTCCCATCCCCTCAATCCTTGCAGTAACTATTTATTCAGTTAGCAAACTATTTCTGGATTCCAGTTTGCTTTCTTTCGTAACTCATGGACCCCTTCTCTTTGCCTAAATATTGCCTTTCCCTGATTAACTATTTGACCATAAACTCATTGTATCATTTCTCATTCAGCTCCTTTAAGAACAAAGGAACAAATGTACACATTTGCTTAAACTTAGAAAGCACGGGCTTGTACAATTGTGCCAATTTTCTTTCTCACTCATTTACAAGTCTCAAAAACCTCTGTCCTATTCCCCATGTGTTAGGTTGTAAACCCCCGAGGGCAGAGACCAGGCCTTATGCATGGTGGGCAACTCCTTGCAACTAACTCTAGCAAATGTAGCTCTCTGCCCTCGTGGAGCTTTGGGGCTGAGTCAGCCCTCAGGAACCCAGCGCTGTGGCAAATTCGCCTTCGGCTCCCACCTCATCCAACCTGTTGCCCCGTGCACAATCCTGCCCCAGCGCGCTCTGCCAGGACAGAGGAGGTGCGCGACTGCACTTCTCTGAGCTGTTTCTACTTTTGGAAAATGTAAAAACAAAACCAAAACAAAACAGAACTCTATATATTAGACTTCTGAGCCTTCTGCATAGGGCCACTGCAAGGCTTCAGCGACGTCCTAGATGCAGGCATGTTTTGGAAGACAGAAATGGAATACAGCGGGAAGTGTTGTTATTGAAGAACTTAAGAGTTTATTTTGCTGGCACTTCAGTCGTGACAAACAAGACACAGGCTTGTTTAAACCACCACCACCGTCTTCCTCTGGGTTTGCCAGTCCGTTTCCTCATCAGCCTTTACGGTCAGGCGGCCGGGCCCTGGAGCAGACCCTCCTCCCACCTGCTGCTCTTTGGTCATTTTATTCTGTCCTTTTCATAAGAATCCGGTCACCTCTCTCCTCCTGGATTACTTAGACTTTCAAAGAGGCATTTTCAACTCCATGTCATTAAGAAAAAATATAATACATTTAAAAAAAAGTTTTATTCTCTAACGCCAGCAGCAATTAGCAATTGTTATGGGGATCTGCTGTCACTTCTTAGGTGTGGCTGTGACTCATTCCTCACCACGTGGCCTGGCAGGGTATTTGAAAACAAATGAGCCCCCATAGCAGCTCGGAGCCTTGCTTAGTTGACATGACCTTTTGGAACTCAGCCCTGCACCATTCTGCCTTGGTGTGCAAATTGGAGGCTGTCCTCCTGTGGCAAAGAACACAGGCCCTGCCATTTGCTTCCAGTAATCCAAAGCAACCTCTCGGCAGGTTGCAGATCTGTGAGCTAGGATTTGGGGGAAAGACCAGATATGGGGCAGCTGTGGCTTAGAGGAGGGGCCTCCCAAGTGGAATGTGTGCACAACAGGGGACAGGCAAGATCAGCACCTATAATATGAAGGGAAAGACTTTAGTTTATACTTTTACTTTTTTACCTAACAAGAAAACAGTTTAGATTTAATATTTGATATGTGGATTGACAGTAGTATATGTTATAATTTATGAGAAAAAAACATATTTATCAAAAAGTTTTTGCTATTAGTAGTCAAAAATATTTGAAGACCTATGATTTAGAGGGTCAGTAGGTCCAAGGAATGGAAAAAGCAGAGAGAGTGTTGATTTGAGCAGGGACAAAGAGGAGTACATCCCGGGGCATGTACATACACACACTCATCCACTTGCTCTCTTACACACTCAAGCACTCGCACACTCACCACAGACTCATTGGCACTCATGCTCTTACATACTTGTGTTGACACACACACCCACATTGCACAAGCACACACCACACACGTCACATCACACACACGCTCGCTCAGATTCACTAACACTCACAACCCCCCTTCTCCACTCTCCACAAACCCTCACTCCTAGCCCTCAGTCACATACACACACCACACTCATTCTCAAACACACACACACGCTTTTTACTTAATAACCTGCAATGATTGAAAATTTAATAACAGAGCTCATGTGTATTTACATACCCATCCCCAACTGAACAAATGGCTTACGTATTAACCCAAAGCAGCTGTTCTAATTGGGGTTAGGTTCCCAAGAACAGCAGAGGAGGGCAAGCAGAATCACGGCGAAGCCCTTGGAGAAGCCCTACGTGGCCCCTTGCTGGCTGACTTCCCCGTCCTCCTGGCTGGGACCAGACCTGAGCCTCAGGAAGTTGCACACGGTGCCTGGACTGTTGCTGCAGTTCAGTGACCAGGGCGTTTGCTGCCCACTCGCCGAGGACCGGGCAGATACCATCAGTGTGTCTCTGTATTAGGTGATATGAGGGCAGGTGAGAGGAAAAGACCTGGTCTCCACCCCGAGTAACTTCCTATTGGGATTGGGAGGTAATCAGACCTCCGTCAAACTGGGCTCTGGCAGGTGTTTATGATGTGGTAGATTGCAGTTAGGAGGAGGGAGAAGCCCTGAGTAGAAGGGCTTTAGGAAGAAGGGCTTCAGCTGCACCTTGAGGGATGAATAGTACACTTAAAATAGGAGAGGGACGGGAAGATTCAGCCAGTACAATTCTATCTGTGACGCGAGAACCAAGGGCCCACTGAACTAAGGTAGCTTATTCTGGAGGTAGGGAGTGCCTTGGTCATTGGGCAATTCAAGCAGCTCTGGAGGACCCTAAGAGGGTGTTCAAATGATGGAAAGTCATTGACCTGAATGACCTTTCAGGTGCACTGGAGCCCTGGGGTTTAATGATTATAGCACAGCCTTCCCTCCTGGGCCTTGGCCGGGTGATATCTTCACTCGTGATGGGGAGGTCATTTGTTGGGATAAAAGACACTTGTTGCTGGAGAGGTGTACCTCTTTCACACTGATTAAAACAGGAGAACCAGGCAAGAGGCTGTAGCCATTAGCTGGAAGTTCTAGATGAGTCGGCCTTTCTAAATAGCTGTCAAAGCAAACTCTTGGAAACCAAATCTAATTTGTTACGCTTCTTGAGCCATGACACTGCTTGCACAGTCTGTGAAACGTGAGCACTTCTGCTTAGACAGATGTGTAGGGACCAGGTATTAAAGACAAATCTTTTTCCCTCATGTGCAACTATGGCATTTCCTATAAGATATTCTAGTTTTCCCTGTTAAGTGTTAATAGAACAAAACGTTTTACTAGTTATGTTCCAAAAACACCAATTGAAGAAACATTTCTGGCCAAATAAAATGCCTTATCTGACCATAAACCTTGAGGTGCCTGTAAAAAAATTTTGATGCAGGGTTGGGTAATAGAATAATATCCTGAGGTTGATGACTTCCACATTTTGCAGTGAGGAAAAAAAATAGCAGTGTAGGCAACCTGTTCCTTCATAGAATCCATTCAGGTGATTTAAGTGAGCTAGTCGTTTGTATATTTAATTAAACTCAGTACTCTTGATTGTCCTTTTACGTATAGTGTTGGGACATGTGACCACTGAGACGTGGAAGGCCCCTGCAGCTCATAGTTGGGAGCACAGGGTGTGTACTCAGTAACCGCTGCGGGTCGAATGAGAAGGTCCTCCTGGGAAGGGTGGGAATATAAATCAAATCTGAATTCACCTGTTTCCTGTGCTTTTTACATAAACACACTGTTTTCTGATTCTGTGATTAACTTTTGGGCAAGTCATTTAATCCTTTTGAGATTCAGCTTTTCAGCCATAAAATGCCTTACTATGCATTATCTGTGATTAAATGAGTGTATATGGCAAATTCTCTGTGCACTTTATTTTTTATTAAACATCATTTAAATCATTAAAGCCATAATGCTTATCGTTAAATATCTAAACAGTATAGAAGAATGCTGTAAGTAAAATGTAAAATAAAAGTTTCCCAGCCTCCCTGACCTCTTATTCCACTGCCCAAAAGTTATGTGCTTCTGCCATTCCTTTCTTTATATACTTTAAGTGCTACACAAATATATGTGATTATTATAATTGTTTTTTATTTTATATACTGTTTCAACTTTTACAGTATTTGGTAAATGGAAGACCATTTTAGCCAAAGAGAATGTCTGCATCACTTGGGCTAGAACTCAGCAGTAAAGACTCAGGAGGATTTAAGAGCTCATTTTAGGATAATTTTCTATTTTTGAATATTGCAGAAGTAAATTTCTCTGTTAAAGGGCATAGTTAAATTTACCCTAAACCAGACTAGGAATCACTCATTTACTCTCCTATTAAAATAAATGATTTTACGTTTACTACATGCCAAGTGCTTAGCCAGTCTGCAAAAGAGTAAAAAGGCCATACAGTCTCCGTTGGTAAAAGTTGCAGTAACTGTAATACAGAGTCTACATGCCCAAAGAGGGGGTGCGGGTAAAGGCCCCCTGGAATTCTCCATCGACCCCAGCAGCCAGGGTTTAGGAAAGGCTTTGGGGATGGGGGTTCACCTTTGAACTGGGTCTTGCAGTTGGTTAGAGTTTAGACATTTAAGATGAGAACACATTTTCCTACAGAGACTCAAAACTCTTGAGATTACACAGACAAAAATTTCTTCTTTCCGGAACTTTATTTTTTCTGAGATATTTTCCAGTTACACTGTCCCACATATCTTTGAGGAGAACACAGGAATATAAAGTTCTCACCAGACAGCAGGATATTTTAAAAATGTGTCAGCTCAGTTACACTCTCTGGGAGTACACCCAGCGGCCCTCCTGCTCCCATCTCCTCAGCTCCAGTTTACAGAATGCACCAGGCGGCCACGGGGCAGGCTGCCCCGACGCTGAGTAAGCAAAGGAGAAGCTGGAGACACCATGGTTGAAATTGCCCTGCTAGGCAGTCAGTACAGGCTTGTTTTAAGTTGCTAGAGCCAGAAAAGACACTGAGAAGGGTTCTGTCCCCTCTCGTTGTTTTGCAGGTTTGGAAACTGAGGTATGTGATGTGCTTTGCTCAGAGACAGATAGTTGGGGCAAAGCGTGAAGGCTGCCAGATGTGGAAAGAATCCAGGTGCCAGCACAGAGCTATTGTACATTGTTGTCCGGATCCTTGGACACCACAGAGCTCCCTCAGTTGGTGACTCGGTTCCACTCTCTATTCTGCTTAACCGCATAAGCTCCATTTATTCCATCCAGACTTCTCGATGCCACTTTTGTTCTATATTTTGTGGGTTGCTTCAAGATTCCAGGGCTGTAGGGAATGGTCCGTGTCCCCCGGTGGGTGCTCCTGAGGCCTGAGCTCGGCGTGGAATGCCTTTGAGCCCACACGTACGAGACAGCTCAGGCTGGAGCAGTGGTGACACTGGAGTAGACACACTCACCACAACTCAACAGCTTACACACTTAGGGACTATGCACATCATTCCATGTAAATGAATCCTCCATTTAAGTGAGAAAAAGCTCACTTAAGTGACCTTGCTTGTAAATCAGAACATCCTTGGCCATTTAGACTGAGGGTGAATCCCCCCAAACCAATTTGCAGTGGCTACTGAGGTGGCCCTCAGTAAGTGTGGGGAAGACGCTTGCCTTGAGGGTCCTAGCCTTCCCTTTCAGTGCCCTTTCACTCTTCACCTCCCACTCTGCCTCCCCCGAGCTTCAGAAATGAGGGACACAATGAACCGAGACCAGGACGTGTTCTAGGGGGGGTTTGGTCTAGAAGGGAAACCAGAGAGAACCACACTGCGAAGCCACAGCACATCCTGGGTGCAGGCCTGAGGCTGGCTTGTTCGTGACTCACTTTGGCCAACCCTCAGTCACCCTGAGGATCTTAGAGAGTGGCCCTGTGACTGTGTACCCCTGCCAGGGGGCTCAGCCAGGTCGGCATCTGGGCACCAGACCCCACAGCCAGTGCTCCTCGTCTCTATTTTTTATAACCTCTTGAGAGGAAACAGTTGGCTCATAATGGAACGTCAGGCAGCTGTGGTGGGGGAGAACATTTGGGGAAGGGTCTTCTCCATCTCCTTAAACATTATGCCAAAAGAATGCCTGCTTATATGTGTGTGCAAAGCCAGCTCTGGATGGCGATGCCAATCAGCCAAAAAATGGAATGGATCAGTGCTCCACACATACAAATTATTTTGTTTTTAGTAATGACCAGGACTGCTGTAAACCTCCCATCTGCAGCGACAGAATAGATGAACGTGACTGAGGCCCTCCCAGGGTGGAGGATGTTGGCTGAGGAACAACCCAGATGACAGAGGTTGCAGAACTCTGTCCCTTAAATCCCTGCCCACCGCCGGGCCCCCAGGCTGCAGACCCTGGGTAGGATCAGGGCTGGCTGGGAGTGGACTCCCTCAGTCTGCAACTGTGCAGTGAGGCCTCTTGCCTGTTTGCTTTCCCATTTGTTTTCTGGCTCACTTCACTTGAATCTATTTTCTATTTAAATTTTATGGAAATGAAATGGGTTATAAATTTTCCGAGTCAGAACCTTGGGAAATGCCAGTTCACCTCTCCCCAGGGTTTGCAAAGAAGGCAGGTGCTGCTGAAATATCGGTGCGTTTGCGGAGAGAGAAGGCGAGGGCCTGGCCAACAGCGCTGCCTAATCCCAAGGATGTCAGCCCCCAAGCTCCTGTTCAAAGTGACCCCCTGCCAGCTCACTGCCCTTAATCTTGGGAGATCCATGACAGAGCCCTGGGAGATAGCCAGTTATAAGTTGGTCTTATTGGAGTGCCGTGGAAGAGGAGAGGAACTAAATAAAGGTCAGGAGGAGCAGACTGTGATCTGCTTCTCAGCACTGATTTGAGGGATAACACCTCCCCTGCCCACTTCATGGGGTTTTTGTGGAAAGAAAGTCAGCGTGACATGGGTGTGGCCACATTCTCGAATGGCGCAGAACGCCCGGCGGTCACCACCTCTCGAGGGCTTCAGCGCTCCCTCATACCTCGGGCAGGTCAGGCGGCGCTGCCTTGGCGTGCGCGGCCTGGAGCTGTGAGAATGGACGGCTGATGTGACCGATGTGGCTTCTCAGCAGACTTTCACCACCGCCCTCAGAACTGCACACACAGGCTTCAGAGTCAGGACTTAGGTTCAAAGCGTGTTTTGTCACTTTCTATTTTATGGTTGCTTAACCTCATTAAGTCTTAATTTTTTGCATCTGTAAAGTTAGGGCACAGTGGTACCTTCGCTGTAGGCGGTTGAAAGGATTACTGAGATAATAAATGTGAGACCACCTCGCCTGATGCTTGGTACATAGAAAATACTTAATCAGTGATGCCAGCTGGGATGGCAATGACTGAGTTGTGTCCTCTCTCCCAGCCCTCTAAGTTCCGTGGCTTCTGTAGCCTTGCATTCCTGTGAGAAGGTCCCATCTGAGGACCCAGGAGCTGCATCCCTCAGCCCTGCTGCCCTCAGTGTCCTCCTCTGGCCTCGAGCCACTGACTGAGTAGCCCTGCTCTGCCGTGACCAGGCCTTCTGTCACTGGGAGCCGCGCTTACCCCACACCAAGGCCCGTGTCCTGGTCTCATGGTCAGTGTCCCCAGGCCTGCCATGCACCTGGGACCTGTTCTTGAGCCAAGTCCTGTGCTTGGGCCTCTCCCTGGTCACTGGATCACCCTGGGCAGCTGCCACTGATTGGACCTCTGCTGCTTTTCTGCTTCCAGACTCTCCTTCCCAGCTCCCAACCTGCACAGCCTCCTCTTCCTCATGCCAGAAACCTCCTCACTTCCCTTTCTCCTCTACCCTACTGCACCAAGGGTCCCCTCTTCCCCTGGGGACTTCTGATCCCTGGACCCCAGCCGCTCCAGCCTGAGCTGTCCTACCCACCAGCCAAATCCCACAAATGACCCAGTAGACCTAGATGCTGAGAGACATTCAGCTCCCTTGAGAACATCTTTCAGCCACCCAAAGTAATTCATGTCAGAACAGAGTAGATGGAGGACTCTTGGAACCCCTCTCCATCATGAAGCATATTTATTTTTAGTGTAAAAACAGTGTCACAGAAATAAAATGTTGCATATCCATACAATGAAATATTATTCAGCAATAACAAAGAATAAAGTACCAACACATGCTACAACATGGACGAACCCTGAAAATGTTATGGGGTGAGGGTGACTTCTAAAGAGTATGGAGTTTCTTTTTGGGATGATGAAAATGATCTAAAAGTGACTGGAGGATGGCTACACATATCTGTGAATATGCTAAAAGCTATTAAATGGTATACTTTAAATGGGTGAATTTTATGGTATGCAAATTATATTTCAATAAAGCTGCTACAAAAAACAGATACTTAAGACATAAAAGACACAAACTAAAAAACAAAAAAATGTTAAAATGTGAAAGAAAAAAATAAAAATAATTTTTCAATAACAAAGTACTAGCTCAGCTATTTAACTTCCACCCGTCATCTTCCGATCTTTGGCAACCTGGAGACATCTTTTTATGTAGCTGTAGTCACAGTGTACTTTTTCAGTCTTCTTTTTAGCAAACATCTGCCCCCTTTTGGTACATGGTCTTTAAAACTACCATTTGTAGTCTATCAGTTTGATATTTTCCAATTGGTAGACATTCAGGCTTCCAGATCTGTTGTGGTGGTGGTGATTACTATAGACAATGTTATTGTTAGAGCAAAGGATCATTTTTGGGGAGTGGTACTATCAAGTCAAAGTTTCTTGCTGTGAAATTTATACTCCTTTTTCCCATGTATTTTATCCAAGAAAGTTTGGGGGATGGTGTAATAAACGGTTTAGAAGCAGGAGGAAGTTAGAGAAAAATATATATGTGAAGTCAGCAGTGCCCTCTTTGAACAGAAATAAAACTCACTCCCTCAACCCCCAATGCTCACATATATAAATGTCTTATTTTTAAATGTTAGCTACAGGCTAATAACTACAGCTGTGGGCATGTTAATAAATCCTTAAATTGCATCCGATTTAAAGTTGAACTCGGCGAGATAATCGCTTGTTAGTGTGCAGGTGTCAGCATCTTCATATTCAGTGCCTGAGATCGAGTCCTTATATATGATGATGTAGCACATTCAGAACAAGAGCTCACTGCCACGAGGACACACATAGCCTCTAAAAAATGTCTGAAATATTTCATTCATGGCTGAAAAAACAAGAATAATATAGTGACAATCTAATTACCGACTACCGATTGTTAACAAATGTGCACATTTAATATTTGCTTGGATCTTTTTGTTTTGCAAGAAATAAAACATCAGATACAATTGAAGCCCTCTTAGGACACATCCCTGTTGTTCTTTTCTTCTTCCCCTCTCCCTAGAGGACACCACTGCGCTGAAGATGGTGTTTATCCAGCTCATGTGTGTAATTTTTTTAAAATCTGTCTGTGTGTCCACATGTTTGTTTTCTGGATCTGATTTTATATATATGATATCACACTGTACATATGCTTTTGTAACCAGCTTACTTAAGGGAACATTATGTTTTTAAGGTTTATCCATGTTGCTATATGTAGATATGGTTCATTCATTTTAATTGTCATATGATATTCCAGGTATGAAAATACACTTTTTTAAAAAAAATCTATTTACTTATTGGTAGATGTTTGCATTTATTTAAAGGCTGCTAAAACAAATACCATACAATGGGTTACCTTAACAACAGGAATTTAATGGCTCATAATTTCTGAAGCTGGGCATTCTGGGGCTGGCTGCCGGTGACCCTCGGTCCTTGGCTTTTCCATGCATGGCAGTGCACATGGTGAGTCTTCTTTCTCTTCTGGGTTCCACTGAGTTCCGGCTTCTGGCTGCTCCCTGTGGCTTCTCTTTCCATGTCCATTTCCTTTGCTTATAAGGACCTCAGCC
>PVKY010015151.1:0-10371 GCA_004027775.1 Bradypus variegatus | reverse complement strand
CCTTTTGAATACTACAGCATTTATTTCTGTGGGGTAGATTCCTGGGAGTGAAATTTCCAGTTCAAAGAATATTTCAAAAATTTTAGAGCTTTCCCTATATGGCCAAAATAATGTTTCCAACCATATCTCAGGATATCCTTTTCCCCACAGCCCAGTCAGCAATAGCTGTTACTGATTTTTAAATTTTGCCAGTTTTACTGGTGATTTGAATGATATTTTCTTAACAAAGTTGTTTTTGAACAATTTTGACTATGTTTTGGGGCATTTGGATTTGCTCTGAATGGTCTTTTGAATTCATTGCTCACTTTTCAAGTGCCCAATTTCTGTTTGCCTATTTTGTATAAAATATAGTTATTAGTTTTTTTGTCATATACATTCATGGACACTTCAAATAATTTTTTAAATATATTGCCTGTTTATCACATTTAAATGCTGTTTCCCCTTCCTAAATAGTTTAAATATTTTATGGTCAATTACTTTAATCTTTTTCCTTATAGTTTCTGGGGTTCCTATCTAGGTTAAGAAAATCTCTCTTACCTGTGACATCCTATAATACAATATGATTGTTGTTTATTTTTTCTCTTAAGTCTTTAATTCTGTATGGTATGATGGTATTTTTTTCTCCTGAAAGATGATCCAGTTGAGTAAGCACCATTTATTAAATAAATCACAATTATGCTGAGTTGTAACACCACCTTTGTATTCTTGGTTATTAGGATCTCATTGTGAGTTTTCCATTTTGTTCCATTGGTCTATGTGTCAGTTCCTATGTTGACAGGATATCAGTGTGATCTGCTGTGTGATGAGTTGAGCCATGGCTTACAATACTTTTACATGATTTTCTTCTTTATCAGTTGGTATTTATTCTACTATTTGGATCTTAAGAGTACTGTATAGTATAGAATTCACAAAACAACAGTGTTATATTCTAATAAAATTTTACTACATTTAGTAAAATGTGGTTCTGGGAGATGACATTTATTTGACAATTCCTCCCATTCAGGAACATGGCATTTAAAAAATTTAATCATACACTGCTTTATTTACATTACTAGATTCATTTTCTTCATATTTTTCCTCCCTTGGTATTCCTGTCAAAACATTTTCCTAAGTAGTTTATAGTTTTTGACATTATTTGTTACAATCAAGTAGTAGTGGGAAGAGAACTGTTCTAGTCTCCATACCCCAATTTCCATTTTTGGTTGCTTATTTCTAGGTTAGAGAGAGCCCAGTGATTTTGGTGTATGTGTCTTGTATCCCTCTGTCAAATTTTTATTTTAGTTTTCTAGGTATGAAATTATATTATCGTTAAAAAAGAAAATTTTATCTCTTTTAATATTTATACCTGTTATGAAAAATTTATGATTTGTGTATTCACCTTTAAAACTATATGAGGAAACTATCCCATAACACAGGAGTTATTACTATGGCAAGGGCTCTGGAAACAGGTCTAATATGCTACTTGGAAATGCAGGAAAGCCAATGGCTTACATTATATGAGTAGAGATGCCAGAATTGCAGAGGCAGATGGCGGAAGAAGGGATAAAAGTCCCAGGAATTGATGCTGGGATGGGTTTTCTATATAAGCCCATCTCTTGGTAGGTCCTGAAGGACACTCCTACCAAAACAATAAGGAATGCACAGGGGAGGGGAGCCCCAGCGTCACTGAGAACCTCAGGATGTCTGTCCTCCGCAGGGTGGAGTCCACTGTAGGAAATGGACTGTCTAGAAGCAATGGGAATAATAGGAGCCCAGGTTATCTGTTAGAAGCAAGGTGAGTGCAATTACCATAATGGTTGGCAAGGTCAATGTATTAGTCATGTATGGTGAGGGATAAATAGCAAAATATTCCATTTATTTTCATAAAATTAGAAACTAGGCAAAGATACCTGTTATGACTTTTATCACTCAACATAGTTGTGTGACAGGATCATAGGTGGCTATTATCTCCTTTTGTATTTTGCAAAACTTTTACAAAGTACATCCATAAGTTCTATATCAGAAAAATATTTTGCCAGAAAAAAAATTTTTTAATAGGTGGTAAACACAGTTATTGCTCTGAATCCACAGGATTCGGCTACTAAGCTATTAAAATCTGTCCTCCAAAGAAGAAAATTGTAACTCCAAAGTTCACTTTACACGAAGATGAAAAAAATACCGATTTTTTTTATTAAAGAAATTCTTATTTCAAAATACTAACAAATTACAGGGCTGTTATAAAAATAATACAAATTCCATACAGAGAACTCCAACATACCACTTCCCCCCAGATACCTAGATCTACTAACTTTAACATTTTGCCATATATATGCCATATCATTACATCTATATAGCTGTCTATGTCTTAATCCATTTTCTGAACATTTGAGTATAGGTTGTATCTATCATGCTCCCTGAACATTTAACACTGCTATGTCTATTTCCTGAGAACAAGAATATTCTCTTATGTAACCACCTTTAATGTAGTTGTCAAGTTCATGAAATTTAACATTGATATAATGCTTATAGTCTGTATTCCAATTTTTTCATATATCCCCTGAATATCCTTTTTGTGCCTTTTCTCCTCCCTTATTAGATCCCATCCAGGATCATTTATTGCATTTAATTGTTATTGTCTCTTTAGTTGCTCTTCCTCCTCCTCCTCCCCCTCCTCCTCCTCCTTTAAATTGTGGGAACATATATACAGAAACTTTCCCATCCCAGCCATTCCTACCCATACCATTCAGTAAGATTAATCACATTCACAATGTTGTGGTACCTTCACCATCTTTCATTACTAAAACTTTTCCATCTCCTCCCATCTCCGCAAACAGATTCCCTACACCCATTATGCATTAACTCCCCATTCCTCCTAACTCCCGCCCTGACAACCTGTGCTCCACTGTTTTGACTCTGAGATTATATATTCTCTAATACTTCCTTTGTAGTTACCATTGGGCTTAAATTTAACAACCTAAGTCTGTAAAAATCTTGTTTTCTTTGATACCAATTTAACTTCAATAGTAATATACAAAACATTTTCCTAGACCCTCTGTCCCCCGACTTTTATGTAGTTCTTGTCTCCAATTACATGTTTATACACTATGAGTCCAACACCAATGATTTATTAATTACATTTATCTTTTAGATCTTGTAGAGTATCAGCAGTGGAGTTACAAATCAAAAATACAATAATATTGGCATTTATATTTGCCTGTTATTACTTTTACTGGAGAGCTTTATTTCTTCATGTGGCTTTGATCTGTTGGCTACTGTCCTTTCCTTTTAACTCGCAGAACTCTCTTTAGCATCTCTTGTAGGGCTGGTCTTGTGGTGGTGAACTCCCTCAGTTTTTGTTTCTCTGGAATGTCATAATCTCTTTCTTAATTTTTGAAAGAAAGTTTTGCCAGATACAGAATTCTCAGTTGACAAATTTCTTTTTGTCTTCAGTGCCTTCATGCTTCCATGGTTTCTGATGAGAAATTGGCACTTAATCTGACTGAGGCTCTTTTTTACATGATACTTCTTTCTCGAAGCTTTCAGAATTCTCTCTTTATCTTTGGTACCTGATAGTCTGATTATAGTACATTATGGTGTGGGGTCTGTGTGGGTTTATCCTATTTGGAGTTTGTTGAGCGTCCTGGATGTGTACTCCATGTCTTTTATTAAATTTAGGAAGTTTTCAGCCTTTGTTCCTTTAAATATTCTCTCTGCCCTTTCTTTTCCTTCTGGGACTCCTACAGTTTATATGCTGGTATGTTTGATGGTGTCCCACAGGTTCCTCAGGCTCTGTTCATTTTCTTCATTCTTCTTTCTCCTCAGACTATGATTTCAGTTGTCTTGTGGTCAACTTCACTGATTGATTCTGCCAGCTCCAATCGGTTGTTGAACTCCCTAGAATTTTGGTTCCTTTTCTAATTTCCATCTCTCTGTTGATAGTCTCTCTTTGTGTTCAGCTTTTGCTCCCTTGATTTCCTTTAGATCTTTGTCTGTGTTTTCTTTTAGTTCTTTGTGCATATTTAGGGTCATTTATTTTAAGTCTGTTTCTGCTATGTCCCAGGTCTGGTCCTCCTCATTGATGGTTTCTAATGCTTTACTCTTCTCCTTTGCCTGGGCCATTAGTTCTTATTTCTTTGTATGTTTTATAATCTTTTGTTGAAACCTGGACATTTTGATATTTTAATAAGTTACTGCTGGAATTTAGACTCTGAGGCAGCTGTTCCTTAAGCTTGTGTCCACCTGATATGACAGAGTTTTCCTTGAATTCCAGGAGCTTATTCTATTAGGAAGCGAAAGAAATCCAAGAAACCATTGAGGAAATGCTCTTTAGCGTCCGAGCTTGCAAGCCACGCTCCTGCCCCACAGGACAAGAGGTCGCTTTTCCATCCACTATACTAGAAGCACTCATCCTAATACCCTACCATCGGATTTTAAAAATGAATAAAGAAACTTCCTAGTGTGTAGATTCAAACTGGGGCCATTCTGAACTTTCCTTATAGATGAATAATGATTAGAAAACACAATCGCATCAGACCTGAAAATACAGTGGTTTCTTCCCAGATAAAGGCTTTGCTGATTGTCCTTCTGTAATCTTCCAGTGCTGGTACAATGAAAACTGAGGCCAAGTCAGCATGGAAACAGGCAGTGATGACAGCCAATTGTGTCATGACCTTTGTGGAAAGCAGGAAATTATGAAATGTGAAGCTTGTTGTGGGAGTTAATGCATTTCTCTCTAGTTCTAGAAGGAGAAAGAGGCCGTTCATTTTCCTGTCCAGATAGAATGAGTTGTGAATTTTGGGCGACTTGCAGATTTACTCAGTCACATGTGGAAACTGCTGATTTCCCCCCAAATTGCATCAATGATTCTCAACTTTTAGACTCTAAAGTTTTGAGTGCCTACTAATCTCTCTCAGTGCTTGTTAAAAATGTACATTCTCAGATCTGACCCAGAATTCTGACTCAAGGATTCAGGGTTGGGCCCCTGAATCTGCATTTTAAAATGATCCTCCCAGGAGATTATTTGAGAATTTGCTACATCCATTCAGACAGCCAGAAGTGAGCACAGCAGCAACATTACATCAGAATAACCTGGATGCCCCATAACACATACTTTGCAATTCTGTCTTGAGGAGTCTTGGGTCATGTTTGGCTGCACAGGGTTTGTGTTTACAGATGCCTCTAAGGCTTAGAGAAGGGGCAGGGAGCAGGAGTTAGGCGGTTAGCCAAGAAGAGTAAATGGGGAAGCACTTTCAGGGATTTTGTCATCACATTATTCTCCTGGCTTAAAACTTCTCTTCCTATTGTCTACTGTACCCAACTAGGTACCATATCATGTGTCAATTCAAGTAAATTGATTAGAGTGCATCTAAGACTTCATTCTGGTCCATGGGAAAGAGTGTCGTGATTGATTAGCAATGTCTGCTCTGGGCAAGGGAGGGAGGTGTGACAGCACATGTGCCATTGACTTGCTTTCCTGACCCAAAAGGGCCAGACAGCCCTTTATGATCTAGGCTGTTTCCAGGCTGATTTCTTTCGATATACCCTCCCAATTCCCTTCATCCATCCATATCCAACTCTCACTGTTTTCTGAACACACCAGCCTCCGGTGTCTCCATATTTTTGCATGTGATAGTTCACCTGTCTAGAGTAGCTTACTCTGCTAGGAGAGTCCTCGTCTTCCTTGAAACCTGCTCAGATCCCAGCTCCCTTGTGCTGCCTTGTTGACAGCTCACCAGGTGGCATTCCTCACCCACCCTCTCCTACTTGCCCCCACATACCTTCCATCTCCTAGACCTGCAGCTCACAGAGGCGATCCCCGGCGCTCAGTGCCGCAGAGGAGGGGATCCCGGCCCGGGTGCCCCCGCGGATCCCCTCGCGACGGCAGCTGGACTCGACTGGATCTCAGCGATCACAAGCTCCGTCTGCAGCTGGGGACCCGCGCGGCGCCCTCGCAGCGCCCGGGAAGCTGCGCCCCAGCCTGGTGGGCACCGCGGAATCGGTCCCGGGGAGCTCCCATAGCCTTAACTGGCAGGACCCGTCCCGTGCCCCCAGGGGCCCCTGGCCAGGGCGGCTCGGAGCCTGCGGCGGCCGCGGATCCCTCGCTGCGGCGCTTCCCGGAGCCGGGGGCGCAGGGCGCAGGGGGCGCTGCCCAGGCCCGGCTGCGGCTGAGTCAGCGCCCCGGCGACCGGCGAGCCCCGACCAGCCGCCGAGAGGGGGCTCCGAGCGGAGCCGCGGCCGCGCTGGCATTTTAAAGGCGAGGCAGCCGGACGCTGTTCAAGCGGAAACGCGGGAGAAACTTCAGCCCCCGGGGCAGGAACGCAGGCGGCGCGGGGAGGGGAACAGGAGCCCCTCGCAGGCGCACAAGCCAGTCTGGGCTACTCCAGTATGCTCTTGAAAAACATGTCCTCCAGGTACCTCCTTCACGGAAACAACACCTCTCAGAGCATCCGCCTGCATTCTGCTTAATAGAGACCAGAGACCTTCCCATCAAAGTCGGGAGCAAAATCAGGAGGCCGGCCACCGCCATCGGTATTCAACGAGCTCAGAAAGCCTGTGGTCAATGCAAATAGACAAGAGAAGGAAATAACATGTGGAAATAGTGGAGTTATGCCCCTCTAAAAAAATGTTTTTTTCTTTAAATTAGAAAACAGGAGAAAAACTAGTACTATTTGCAGCCAAGGTGTTTGTCTAGCTAGAAAATCCAAATGGATCAACTGAAGATTAATTGAAATAAGTGTTTTCCAATAAACTGGCAAATCAATCGTGCTCTTATTGCTTACTAACCAATTAGAAAAGAGAATGAAAAATCCCATTCTCATTAATGAATAATCATAAATAAATAAGAATATAAAGTATGTCTTCTACTATTTGAACAAAAATTCTTTCTACTTGTAAAAACTCTTTACTGGGGGCCACAAGCCTTATTCTTGTACAGGGAGAAGTAAACATCGTATCCCCTCACTTCCTCCTTGTCTGTTAATTCAATGCAATCTCCCTCAAATTCCAAGGAAGAGTTTTTGTTTACCTGCACATAACGATTCTAGGTCTCATCTGGTGGAATAAAAAGAAATCAGTCAAGGAAGTGCTTTTCATGCATCAATGCATTTTATTCATTACAAAAACCCTAGGAAGTATGTACCAACGTTACAGCCATTTTCAGACAAGGAAACTGAGACACAGGAAGGATAAGTATCTTACCCAAGATCACATGGCTAGAAGAGGGGCATCAGGGATTTCAGGCAGGTATTCTGCCTGCAGAACCTGTGCGCCTATGTGTTGAAACCCTGTCACACTACATGGCCTACATCATCAAGCACCGCTCATTAAAACACTGTGATACCAGTCCAGAGATAACAATTCATAGATGGGACAGGGAGGCCCCAATTAGGCCCAAGTACATAAGAAAATGTGGTAGATGATAAAGGTGGCACTTCAAATTGGTAGGAAGGATGGATTTTTCAGTAAATGATACTAGAATAATTGGATAGTCATTAGCAGGAGTTGGGGAGCCAATTTTCTGCTTTGCCCAGGTATCAAATTAAATTATACATAGATCTATCAAATATTAAATGTAGAAAAGTGAAGTCAAAAAGGTAATTAGATGAAAATACAGGTGTTTGTTATTAAACATGGAGTTCTGAAAGCTTTCTAAAGGTATCATGAAAGTCAGAAACCATAAAGGAAAAGACTGATAGATATATTCACAAAAATATTCAAATAACATCTCTATGGGAAAAAAGGACCTTAAACAGAACTGAAAGGTGAATGACAAACTGGAAACAAGTATTTGCTATATATGACACAGGTTTGACAAATTTAACAAACAACCAGTTAAATTTGAGTTTCAGTTAAAAAATGAATAATTTTTTAGTATAAGTATGTCACACTCATTGTTAATCTAATCTGACATTCAAAGTTAACTGGATGTCCTGTATTTTGTCTGGCAAACCTAGAATACAGCAACATTTTAATATAGATAATTTACAAAGAATTCTTAAAATCATTTATAAAATGATGAGAAACCATGAGGCAAGAAGGCTGTAGGATGAATTATTTAAAGTGCTGGAAGAAAACAATTGCCAACCAAGCATTTTATATCCGGTGAGACTGTCTTTCAAAAATGTGGGAGAAATTAGGACATTCACAGACAAACAAAAGCTAAGGGAATTTGTGCCCATAAAATCTGCCCTACAAACAATGCTAAAAGGAGTCCTTTAGACTGAAAGGAAAAGACACTAGACAATGTATCAAAGTGGCATAAAGAAATAAAGATCTCCAGTAAAGGTAAACATATGGGAAGTTATAAATGCCAGTACTATTATATTGTATCTTTTTAGTAACCCCACTTTTTACTTCTTATGAGTACTAAAATGCAAATGAATAAAAGGATAAATCTATGGTTTTGGACATATAATGTATAAAGATATAATTGGTAACAAGCAGAAGAAAAAGATGTGGTATTGGAGGGGTAGAGGAAGAGTATTATGCAACTGAAGTTAATTGGTGTCAAATCAAACATAATTGTTATGGATTTAGAATGTTAAATTTAAGCCCCAAGGTAACCACGAAGAAAATATCTGAAACATTTATGCAGAAGGAAAAGAGAAGGGACTCAAAATGGCACACTACCAAAAATCAAATAAAAATGAAAGGCAATATGGAGTAACTGAGGGATAAAAAAAAGAATGATTTTGTTTTAGTTTCCTTGGCTGCTCAAACAAATACCATGCAAAGGGATGACCTAAACAATGGGAATTTAATGGTTGTTGGTTTTGAAACCAAGAGAGTCCAAATCAAGGCTTCTTCGAGATGATGCTCTCCTCCAAAGACTGGTGTTCTGGGTCTGGCTGTTGGCCATCCTTGGTCCTTGGGTCCTCTGTCAGATGGCAGTGCACAGGGCAGCCTCTCCTGGCCTCTCCTTTCTCTTCTGGGTTCTGCGGTATTTCAGCTTCTTGCTTCTGGTGGCTTTCTCTCCCTTTGTCTGGATTTAATTCTGTTTATAAAGTACCCCAGTAATGGGATTAAGACCCATTATAGTTGGGTGGACCCACCCCTTAACTGAAGTAACCTCATCAAAAGTCCTATTTATAATGGATTCACTTCCACAGGAATGGATTAAGTTTAAGAACATGTATATACATCCCCAAACCACCACAGACTTACAGAGACCAAATAGCAAAATGGCAGAAGAAAGTCCTACATTATCAATAGTGACTTTAAATACTCTTTTAATGGGTTAAACTCTCCAGTCAAAGGACAGAGATAGGCAGAATGGATAAAAAAGTATGACCCAACTATTTGCTGATAACAAAAGATTCACCTTACAATCAAAGTTACAAGTAGGTTGAAAGTGAAAGGAAGTTAAAAAAAAAAATCCATGCAAATAGTAACCAAAAGAAAGCTGGGTTAGCTTCACTAATATCAGAGCAGACTTGAAGTCAAAAATCGTTACGTACCAAAATGGCCATTATCCAAAAAACAAAATTGCAAGTGCTGGAGAGGATGTGGAGAAAGAGGCACACTCCTTCATTGTTGGTGGGAATGTAGAATGGTGCAACCACTCTGGAGGCTCCTCAGGAAGCTGAGTATAGATCTGCCTTATGATCCAGCTATTCCTAACTATTCCATTGCTAGGTATATACTCAAAGGAACTGAAAGTTAAGACACAAACGGACGTTTGTAAACTGATGTTTATTGTGGCATCATTCACAATTGCCAAGAGATGGAAGCAGTCCAAATGTCCATTAACAGACGAGTGGATAAACAAGCTGTGGTATATACACATGATGGAATATTATGCAGCTGTAAGACAGAACAAAGACATGGAACATATAATAACTTGGATGAAACTTGAGGACATTATGTTGCGTGAAGTTAGCCACAAACAAAAGGACAGATACTGTTTGACCTCACTAATGTGAACTAACATTGATGAGCAAATTTTGAGAGTTAAAAGCTGATAACACAGGTGTTTGATGCTGAAGGACTACAGAATGTTCAGCAGGATTGATTGTATAGATCCAGAAATAGATAGCATAATACTATGTGATGGTAGCACAATATTGTAAGTACATTGAAAAAAGATGTCTGTGAGTAAAGCTGAAATAGGTGGAACAGGAGAATGTATGACACCAGAGGTAAAGACAGATGATAAAGACTGGGACTATATAACTTGGCAAAAACTGGAGTGGCCAATGACTGTTACTAAATGTACAAATATAAAAATGTTCTCACATGAGGGAGAACAAATGAATGTCAACCATGCAGAGTGTTGAAAAAGGGATGGGAAAAAACATAAAGCAAACTGGAGTCTATGGTCAACAGTAACATTAAAATATGCTTCCATTAAATGTAACAAAGGCAATATACCAAAGTTAAATGTGTATGAGAGGG
>PVKY010015150.1:0-10299 GCA_004027775.1 Bradypus variegatus | reverse complement strand
AAGGAGGGAACACTAGGAAGTTAAGTGGGTGGGGGTCAGGGATGTCGGGCTGCAGAGTCCTTGAATATAAAAGGTTCTGGAAGGGAACCCAGAGCAGAAAAACGACATTAGGGAAAAACTAAGGCAATCTGAATAAAGTAGGGGTTTCAGTCAATGATAATGTCTCAATATTTGTTCACTGATTCCAACAAATGTACTGTTCCAACATAAGATGTTAATAATAGGGGAAACTGGGTGGGGGTTATATAAGGAACATTCTATACTATCTTCTAAATTTTTGTATAAACCTAGAACTGTTCAGAAACAAGGGATTTTTAAAATAAACTTTAAACGAGTGAAAAAAAAAGATAAAAGGGAAAATGCAGACAATCATCCAAGTGTGTAAGGAGAGAACAGTCTGATCCATAACTTCCCACACCCCTCAGGGGACAGGGGCTACCGAGGGGTGAGCAGAGGGAGGGGAGCTTGGAGATGGGAGTAGCCATTACAGCGTGCAAGGCTGGCTGGAGGGTGCCGTGGTACATCCTTTCTGGAAAGCAACTTGATAGCAACGATTTTTTTAAAAAACACAAGAATTTTGACCCAGCAACCCAATTACTAAGAATTTTCCTGAGAAGCTGTTCAAGACAGTGTGCAAAGACACAGGTGAGGATTTTCCCAGCAGCCCTTTTTTAAGACAGGGAATAATTGTCTTCATTAATGAGTAAGTAAACTCTGATAGGACTAAAGGATGGAATATTATGCAGCCATAAAAAAGAATGAAGAGGCTGTCTATGCACTGATATAGGAAACTGTGCAAGATAAATTAAGTGAAAGAGGCAGAACACATTACATGATGTATATTGTAAATGGCTACCAGTAGTTCTCTCTGGAAGGTAGGATTACAGAAAACTTTTAGATCACTGTGCCAGTTTGGATGTATTATGTCCCCCAAAATGCCATGTTGTTAATGCAATCTTGTGTGGGCAGACGTACTAGTGTTGATTAGGTTGGAATCCTTTGATTGAGTGTTTCCATGGAGATGTGACTCAATCAACTGTAAATGAAATGTCTGGAAAATTTCCACGGAAACATGAACCCTGCTCATTCAGGGTGGGCCTTGATTTAATCACTGGAGTCCTATAAAAGAGTTCACAAACAGAAGGCCCTCAGAGCAGCTCAGAGAGACATTTTGGAGATGGCTGCTAAAAGCAGACTTTTGCTGACACTTTGGGGATGCTAGCCCAGTGTTTGCTCCAGAGAAGCTAAGAGAGGACAAAACGCCCCAAAAGCAACATTTTGAAGAACGCACAGGAGCTGAGAGAGGAGCTGGAATACAACCTGGGATCAGCAGACACCAGCCATGTGCCCTCCCAGCTAACAGGTATTCTGGACACTATTGGCCTTCCTCCGGTGAAGGTATACCCATGTTGATGCCTTAAATTGGACATTTTCATGGTCTTCAGACTGTAACTTTGTAATCAAATAAACCCCCTTTATAAAAGCCAATCCATTTCTGCTGTTTTGCATAACGGCAGCATTAGCAAACTGGAACAATCACTCTTTTGTTTTACAGCAAGCATTTATGAAACTAATAAGAATATTTCCATGTTGAAAAATAATAATGAAGATGGAGCAGGAGGACTAGAAGTATGGGGATATGCACTCACGAGTACAGTAAATTATTACAGAGTCCTGGGGGGACAGGAGACCCCTCCAGCGTCCCCATTCATCGTCGCCCCTCCCCCCATCCCCCCTTCCCGTTCCATCTTGAGTGGAAAAGGCAATGGAAACAGAGCTGAAAGCCACAGGGCTGCCCTGCTCAGAAGTAAAGCAAAATAAAAATGAAAATGATGACTCCCAAAGCAGCCCCTTCCTTTCCCCAAGAGGTGTTAGTGTAGGTGAGAAGGGGCAGTGCGGGATTTGAGCCTGCTCTCGAGTCATCTGTGGATGGAGGAAAGCTGCTGCTGCTGGGAAAGGTTCCTTCTTCATCAAATCCCCTAAAATGAGTCCTCTGTCCCTATCAAGCGTGTGGCACATCTAGCCTAGCATCCTGGCTAACTGTGAGCTCAGACAAGGCAGATCACCTAGCTAAGCCTCCACTTCCTCATCTATAAAAGGGAGAAAATACAGAGATGCTTTGTAGAAGCCATAGCATCCTGCCCTGTGTCCCCCAGAAACCTCTTTTTCCTGAATAACCCAAGGGGCTCTGATTTCCACTTGGGTGTACAGAATCAGGGGACAGTGGAAAGAATAAAAGCATTGGACTCAGGAAGAGATGTGTGACCTTGGAACAGGCACTTAACCTCACGGAGCCTCAGTTTCCTCATCAATAAATTGGGATGGCCACATGGTGGCTTAAAATATCCAACGTTTGTGGTATGGTAGGAACATGTTGGAAGCAATGTAGTTATTTTAGGTTATTTGTTTTTCTTATTCCTTTGTTTAGGTTTTGTTTGAAATGTTGGTTTTCTTATTTGTTTTTTAATTTTTTGATAAATAAAAAAAAATCCAATGGCATATTTAGAAATACCTGGTGCATGGTAGAAACTATTGTTATGGCCTTTACAAAATGATTTGTGGCTTCAGCCAAAAAAACTTCTCAGGAGACAGCAGCTCCATAAACCTCTCTCTTTAACCCGGAGTTCACATAACCTAGGGGAACTGAGGAGTATAACCTTGACTTTTAAAAATGACATCTTATTTTTCAGGAGCTTCTAACTGAAATTTAGCGTCTCCTTCCATTATGGTTGTAGGCAACAAGCCAGGGTTGTCTTAGCAGCTCCAGTGACTGTGCCCAATAGAAATAAAATAATTTCATGCCTCATTGCCATTGCTGCACAGGTCTCAACTTACTCTTTTATTCTCCTCACTACTTCAAAACCGTACAGTGGCTTTAGGCTTATCATTAGACCTTGTTACTCACAGCATTTATAAAGTACATCATTTTCATTTTTCAATATTTTGATAACCATATGTCAACCTAACCGGTTACCCTTGTAATATATGTATTTTACTTTATGAATTTAATCACCTTATTCTGTGGTTTCACCAGATAGCACAAAACAGGTTAAATCTTCCTGCCCTAGAACAAACAATGCATCAGTAAATCCCAAACATCAGCCTGCCACAACGTTTGTCATAACCCAGAATTACCTATTCTTTAACTCATTACATTTTTAAAATTAACTCTTTATCCAAATACGTTTACCATCTCTCTAAACAGTATCTGTGAAATTATGGGCTTGTGGTGTTATAGTCTTCCTAATGCAATTGAAATAAATACTTAATTATTAAAATTAAAGAATACACCTGAATTTATCTCACAGACAAAGAGAACTGCACATAACACACTGAAAGATGCTCATTAGACCATTTCATCCTTTCCCTGACCTTACGGTGTAGGTACTATTTTTTGTTCCCCTTTTACAGATTATGAAACTGAGGCCCAGAGAGATTAAGCAACCTGCCCAAAGTCTCAGGGCTAGAAAGAAACTCAACCAGAATTCCAAACCGAAAGTCTCCTGATCACTTCTACACCTTCTCCTAATTACTTCTTTCCATTTTTTTTTAAATGTGCTTTTAGTGGGAGCTGGGGCCCAAGACTCCCTCCCCACTTCCCTTACCCCGCTGGGGCGTAGAGCTCTCCACCCTGTGCCCCTGCCTTTGTTTGTCAGGCGAAAGCGAGTCAGTGGCTGGCCAGGGAACACGGAGTGTCTGCCAAGTTTCCATGAGCCTACAGACACCCTCACAACCCCAAAAGGTCTCCTAGCAAAGCATTCCCGTGACATGTGCCATCTCAGAACCGAGCTGGAGCCACCCTGAGTGGCCACAACAGTCAGAGGCTCCCCTGGGGCCAGGAGGCTGAAAGGAACGAAATTAGCCTTACAGCACTCATTTTGCAGGTTCAGCTACATAATGGGGGAAAAAGAGGAAAAAAAATTAAAATAATAAAACATTAGAAAAGTTGCCAACTTTCGCTGGCAATTCTATCTAGATCTGTTTAGTTCAGGCACCCGGCTGTGAAGCTCCAATAGGAAGCGGGAATAGCTCTTTTAGCATTATGGTTTTAATTGGGTCTTTTTTTTTTAATTAAAGAAAATAACTCCCAAAAAATGTTGGCTGAGAGAATTTACAAGAGAATGTTATCAATGGACTCCGTGGAATTCTCTGCTCCAGTGCTGCCAAATTGCAAAATTACCCTCTAGAAAGACCAAATCTTGCTTTTGATTACTAACACTCTAAGAAGTGGGAAGGCAATATTATCCTAATAACCACTTGTCCTTTGCAAGTCCTCTCTCCCTCCAAGGAGCTTGAGACGTCATCCCCGCAGTCACTTATTAACATCTCTCTTAGTGGCTGAAACGCAATGTCCACAAAGCCATTTGCCAGGTGTCAAAATGGAGCTGTGGAAGGGTGAAGCGTCCTCTCAATTGAGTGGGTTATACAGGCAGGGGGAATAAACTGCCCAAGTCAAACAACAGTAGGTCAATTATCACTGTGGCATCAATGGAAGGGACAGAAATCAATACGGCAGAAATCTCAAACATCCATGGGAAAAGAAGAAAACTTTCTCAACAGCTTTTAGAGCATCAGTGAGGAAGGGAGGGCACCAAAGAATTAAAATGAGAATTGAACAGCCCTTGTGTGTCTGGGAGAAGGGGCAGGAACTGAGAGCTGGTTCTTCACCACCACCATCGTCGTCGTCGTCGTCGTCGTCATCATCATCATCCACATTGTTCTTTAAGTACCTCAAAAATTCCACAAACTGTCCTAATTGCCATATAGTATTTCCCTCATTTGATCCTGCCAAGAGCCCCATTTCATCAGTGTGATTCAACTTACTTTAGTGATGAGGGAATTGAGGCTCAGAGAGGTTAAGCAACATGCCCAGAAACACACAGCCAAGAAGTGGTAAAGCTGAGCTTCAAACCCAGGTCGACCCTACTTCCAAAGCTCTTGCCAACTAACTTATACTTGACTGCTTGATAACAGGGGACGGTTGCCTGCACCCTTCAAAACAAGCGCTTGGACAATACAACCATCCTTTTGCAAATAAAGCATCCCAACGACCACAGACTCAGATACTTTTTCGGGCTGGCGACTCCTACTGTTTACCGAATGTCAAATCCCGCTGCTCTCTACCAAATCAACCAGCTGCACTAGCAACCCGTGGGCATGCTCAGCTCAGAGGATCACCGGACACAACCCGGGGTCCCGGGGTCCTCTGCTCGCCCTGCAGGGTCTCAGTGGCAGGGCAGCTTCCCCCGGGCTCGGCCCCTCCCCCACATTCTGTCCCACGTGAGTAAGTGCAATGAATGATGCCATTGTCGGCGGGTCTGGGCTGTAAAACGTTACAAGGGAATGTTGAAATCCGTGGCCAAACTGCATCCTCAGCCTGCTGCCAGCTAACGAACGCCCCCGAGAACACTTTCAACCACAGCCGACTGAATTGGCCTTTTCATGGGAGCAGGTGGCAGGGGTGCTGGGGTGTTGGGACTTTCTGGTCTGTTTTCCCCTGGCGACGCTTACCCAATTTTTGGCAGCCTGTTTGAAACAACGAAAGCAGCACACTGGGGCAAGACTAGGGACTTGCCTGTAAAATCCCGTTCTCGTGGAGCACATCCCTCGTCTCGCTAGCACTTTAATCTGTGATTAGAATTTTAAAAGGGGCCCCACGATCCCTCGAGAGCTTTCCCAATTTATTAACTGTCTAATACGCTTGGGGAAGTTATTCTGCTCTAACGTGCGTGGACACAGCGGGGGCTGGAGAGGGCACGCCCCAGGCGGGATTCGGCCCAGTGCAAATAATAAATAATCACTCACTCCTTCACGTCTACAAAGTGCTTTACAATCATTTTATTACTCAGTTCACACCACACCAGCAAGCTGGTGAATGCTGTCCGTTCCATCTCACTGGTGCAGAGACAAGGGCACAAAGAGGTTATGTAAATTTCCCGCCGTGGATCCAATGGGTCTGTATGATGTGCGGGATGCCAAGGAAGCCCTGGCACCTCCATCTCTGGCCATGAGTATCCACCACTTGTGATAAGTTTGCTGTGAGACCTTGGGGCCCCTTGTTAAACCTTAGATACTATAATATCAGGACGGTGGTTTTGCACTCCGGCTCTAAAGTTAGGTTGTGTGGATGTGCCCGACGTCAGTACCTGGACACAAGCTTGGCCCCTGCGGTGCTAGCTGGGTGTTTCCTTTCTCTGAGCCTCAGGCTCCTGCCTGTAAAATGGGATAATGAGAGTAACCGCCTCTCAGGGTTGTGAAATGATACGATGCATAGGGGGGCTAAGCATCTATTTGGGACACAATATTCAATAAACAGCTGCTTATAAATCACACATTACTGTATTTTAGATCAGAGATTCTGCAAGGGCTTTGAAAAGTCTGCGAATTCCCACAAATGTTTAGAGCTGGTCAGTTTTTCTTGGGAGGGGCTTATGCTTGCATTGGTTACTCTAAGGGGGTCCATGATCCAAGAAAAGTAAAGGCCAACATCCCAGAAGCAGCCCGGAATCATGGCGGAAAACTCAGGCTCATCTGTGTGGACAATTCAAGATGCCTCCCTAGGCCTCAGTTTCCCCATTTGCAGAATGGGAATGACAAGGCCCATGTCACAGGGTGGCTGTGAGCCGCATGAATGTGAAGGACTGATATTAACATAAAAAATACAATTCAAGCTTAATTTTTGATGGTTCGTGGTAACTGTACACCCAATAAGGCTGCCACGTGTCTGTTCCTCAATTGGATAGCTCAATATTTTAGTTCGGTCTCGTAAAAATAACATTTTTAACCAGTTTTGATGTTTTGTTTTTCATCATTAATTTTTTTCCTGGTTTGGGAATGGGGGTGGGTAGAAGGAGGGTTCTGAGGCTGGGCCTCTGTCCTTCTGGAAGCAGGAGGGCTGGGAGGGCCTGAACTAAATGACCTTCTTCAAACTGCTTCCTACAGCTCAGTAGGGCTATCTCCAGGCCTCCTTTGTTCTGGGGTTCTTGCGGGGAGGGGGGGGCATTTCCTTGGTCATGTAGCAATAAGTCAAGTACCTCCTGGCGACCTTAGTTTCAAATGATGACCCTGGCAAAGTTTCCCAAATGCAAACACTTCTGAAGGAATCCCAAATATCTGCGTACTAATAAAATAGTCTGCAACACCCTCCCCTCAAAAAAGGAAAAGGTGGGTCTCTAGGAAAATTAAACTTTAATGTGAGGTTATTAACTCTTGGGATGGGTGGTTGAGAGACAAGATATAGACAGAGTGGCGATGGGCAGAGATGGGAGAACTATCTCAAGTTGAATGGTTCTCAAACTTGGCTGCACCCTGGAATTATCAGGGAACATTTAAAAATACTCATGTTTGAGCCCAACCCCCACCCTCCCAAAGAATCTGATACCACGGGAGATTTGGGGAGATTTAAAAGCTCCCAGAAGAAAGAAGCCTTACACAAAAGAATTTACAGTATATGATTCCATTTATATAAAATTCTATAAGAGGCAAAATTAATCTATGGTTAAAAAAAAAAATCCAAACATCGATGGCCTCTGGTGGGGAAGCAAAGGCAGCAATTACCTGGGAAGAGGTACGAGGGAACTTTCTGGGGTGATGGGAATGTTCTCTATTTTGATAGGGGGTTTGGTTTCACAGGCACGTGCATTTGTCAAAAAAACGATGGCGGCATGATTCACAATAGCCAAAAGGTGAAAACAACCCAAAAACAACCCAAGTATCTGTCAACAGAAGAACTGATAAGCATAATATGATACATTCATACAATGGAATATCATCTGCCACAAAAAGGAATGAAGTTCTGATTCATGCCACAATATGACTGAACCTTGAAAACATCACACTAAGTGAAATAAGCCAGACACAAAAGGACAAATATGTGACTTCACTTGCATGAAATGCCAAGAATAAGCAAATGCATAGAGACATAAAGTAGATTAGAGATTACCAGGGGCTGGGGTAGGGAAATGGGGAATTATTGCTTAACGGGGACAGAATTTCTGTTTGGGGTAAAGAAAAGGTTTTC
This sequence comes from Bradypus variegatus, assembly GCA_004027775.1. Classification (NCBI taxonomy): domain Eukaryota; kingdom Metazoa; phylum Chordata; class Mammalia; order Pilosa; family Bradypodidae; genus Bradypus; species Bradypus variegatus. Next base: position 2,279 of record PVKY010015150.1, on the reverse strand, counting down.
GTAATGGATGGTGTCAGTGACAGCCCAACATCATGAACGTAATTAAGGGCACTGAATTGCACATTTAAACATGGTCAAAATGGTGAAATTTATGTTATAAATATGTTACCAAATAAAATTTTTAAATTGAATTCTGCATTGAAGGTGTGTACATTTAGCCGTATGTAAATTTTACCAGAATGAAAAAGGATCATAAACAAAAATTGAATTCTAGTTAATGATATGCAGGCTGAATCGTTTAGAGGTGAGATGTACTTGAAGGCAACTGATTGTGAAATGCGTTAAAAAAAATAAGATGGATAGATGGGCGAATGGATAAAGGGATTGACAGATACACGATAGAGCACATAGATATATCAAAATGTTAATTATAGGACCTAGAAAGTGGGTATGTGAGTATTCATGATACAATTCTTCCAAGTTTTCTGTGACTCTTAAGATTTTCATAATAAAATATTGGGGGAGTTCTCCAGGTAATTCCAATGTTCAGCCAAAGTTGGCACTAAGGAGAGAAAAGGGTCTTTTTTAATACAAACATCCCAGAATTGGGGCTCTACTTCCAGGAAATGAGGTCACACATCCACATGTGTGCTATGCTCCTTCTCTGGGGCCAAGGAATCACCCGATGGGGTGACCAGGGGACACCCCATCAGAGTGGCCTGCAGGGGCCTGTTCAAGGGCTGTTGCTGACCCCTCCCTAGAGCCCCGACTCGGACCCGTTTAGAGAAGGACGCAGACATTTACTCTTTTAACAAGTTCTCCCAAGTGATTGTGACGACCACCAAAAGTTCTAGAAATGCTGTTCAAACTTGGATTGAGGGGAGTAGTTTGCTCCGTCATCCAAGTTTGAGGGCACTTTCCTAGGAAAACGGGTATGCCGGGCCTGCTGTGGGGAGGAGAGAGAACAGTGTGGTGGAAGTGTGGGAAGGGGGAAGAAATTCCAAGCATCCTTATCCTCGCGACAACCAGGACCCAAGACGAAGAGTCAGAAGTGACGGAGCCCTCGGGACAAACCTCAGCTCCAAGACTTCACTTACACTGGCTTCCCAAACACAACCCCTCTCTTGTTTTACATAAATGCCCGCGTCCTTGGAGGAAACCACGCGGCTAGCCAAAATTACAGCAGTAAGTGGGGAGTTAATGCCATCTCTGGAATATTCCGGAATGTTCCATAACATTGCCTTAGAATTCACTTCTCATTAATTTGGGAGTTCCGATGACCTTTAACCACAAGCATAACAATCCAAGAGGGCTAAACCTTCAGTGTGAAAAAAACGGTCATATGAAGTTATGAGCTGAAAATTAATTTAAAATCAGGAAGGAACGGGGAAGGAGGAGAGGCTCAAATGGAAGGATTTTAAACTTTTAGGGGTCCCAGAATCCATGGATCCCTCCAAATTGTTTGAAATGTTTTATATTTATAGATTGTGCTTTTTTTTTTCAGAGGTGAGAATCCCTTGCTTTAATGGGATTTTCAAATGGGTCATAGGCCCAGATTAAGAATCCCTACCCTGGCGGAACAAGGCGGAGACGATGAAAAAACGCTCAGCACCCACAGAGGTGAGTACGAGTGTCCAGATTCTAGTGAGGGTGTGTGGAGACGCCGAGGGACTGGGACTTTGTGATGGGCAGGCCTCGGTCTGGCTGGGATCCCCTGGGTTCCAAACCATCCCATCTACTCTCTGGTTGGGGGGCTGAAAATCCAGGCCAGCCAAGTGGGGCCTCAGGGTGCCCCAGCTTGAGAGACCACCTTCCCCCAATCCATCAACAGCTCAGGAAAGGACCGAGGACTTACAGGTAACCTCAGCCCTTCCATGAAGAACCCTGAGGCCGTCACAGCCCTCCGAGAGTGACCTGCCAGCCCCCAAGAACGCTCCATCACTTCTGCGTATGGAGAAAAAAAACAGGCATTGTTCACTGCCCCTCTGTGCAATGGGGAGAATAAGCAGCGGGAAGCATTTTGCTGCTGCTTTTGGGTATTCTGAGATTTGTTTATAGTGACAAGGAGACAAGTAGCAGCCTGGTAGGGTGGAAAGGGGATTCTCTCCAGCCTGAGGAAACCAAGCTTGCAGCCAGCTGTCTGCACCTCAACTAGCTGTGTGACCCTGGACAAGTCAACCTGACTTCCGGCTTCACGAGGGCACAGGCTGTGTCTCAACATCTAACGGTGAGTGCCACTGTGGGCCAGACACCGTGCTATGGCTTTCATACATACATGCAGTTTTCAAACACAGCCACACGTTCTTTGACATCCTTCTATGGAGAGGTGGCGTCCTCAT
>PVKY010015149.1:0-10294 GCA_004027775.1 Bradypus variegatus | reverse complement strand
TTTTGTGTTGGGTTGTAAATATATAATGACCCAATTACAGAGGTCTAGCCTAATGACTGACCTGCACTGAGTTTACTCTTTATAAATATGCAATAAATAACTAGATATCCATTTAAAAAAATAACTTCAGCAAGGACATTATAAATCAAAACCCTCTGTACCTTGGATTTGCACTGCTTGGAAGTTACCACAGTATCTTGGGCCAAGTTTGTTGATAATTTCCAGAGTTTCCATTGAGATGGCTTCTTCAAAGAGGTATGTCGGTCCAAGACGCCAGACTAATGGCGACTTTTGTTTCCAGACTCGAGGGGTGGCGATATATCCATACACATCGACAAAAGAAGATGCTTCCATAGAAAGGAAAGGTCCTGGTAAGGCCTGAATATACAACATCTGTTGAATTAAGAAGGGTGTTTAAGCTCCATAGTAAACAAATAAATACAAACCGATGTGCCACGAGGCAGCTCATTCTCCCTTCAAAGTGAAATCTGATTTTATCCAAAAATAAAGGGATCTTTCTCAATGCTGAGAAGTAAGCAACAAAATAGCTTACAACCCATCAACAAATGAATTGATAAACAAGATACAGCATATAAACACAATGGAATAAAATTTGACCGTAGGAGGAATGAAGCTCTAATATAGGGTGCAACATGAATGTACCTTGAAAACATTATGCTGAATGACACAAGCAAGGCACATAAGGACAAATATTGTGTGGTCACACTTGTACGAGGCAGCTAGAAAGAACAAATTAGCAGAGTCAGAAAGTAGATTAGAAGTTACCGAGGCATGCGCGAATGGGATGATTTTACTTGGTGGGACTACTAGAGAGTCTATAAATAGAAATCATTAATAAAACATTTGAAAATGGCTCACAAAATGCTGGTGGTGCTATATTCTCTATCTTTAGGAGCAATTTCATTACAAATATTGTCATGAAAACGTTCATACTTTTTGTCCCAGTCACCCCAAGAACCTCAATGTCCAGTATTGACACATCAATGAAATTTTATATGTTAAAATTTTTACAGACATGCAGATTGGAAAGGAAGAAATAAAATTGTCTGTATTTTCAGACAGCATGACTGGCTACATAGAAAATCTAAAAGAATCTACACATGCACACACACACATACACAAACTCATAGAACTAATAAGTGAGTTCGGGAAAGTCACAGGATACAGGAATAATGCACACAATTCAATCATATTTCTATATACTAACAATGAAAATGCCAAAACTGAAATTAAAAGCAATACCATTCGCAATCACTGCAAAGAAAATGAAATACTTAAAACATGCACAGTATTTATGTACTGAAAAGAACAAAATACTGATGAAAGACATCAAAGAAGACCTAAATAAATAGAAATAGAGACCATGCTCATGGATTGAAAGACTCAACATAGTAAAGATGTCAATTCTCCCTAAAATTGATTTACATTTCCAATCAAAATCCCCACAAAGTTTTTTGTAGATAGTGAAAAGCTAGTTCTAAAACTTATACGGAATTAGCTAAAATGACTGAAAAATAAGAATTAAGCAAGAGGAATCACTCGATCTAATTCTGAGGCTCACTATATAGCTACAGTAATCAGTTCTATGCTGTATTGGTAGGAGGATAGACAAATTGGTCAACAGAATGTGGAAGAGAAGTAAGAAATAGATCCATACAAATCTTTTGATTTTTGACAAAGGTTCAAAAGCAATTAATTGGAAGAAATATAGCCTTCCCAGTGCTCCAGTGGTAGAGCAACTGGACATCCATAGGCAAAACAAACAAACAAACAAAAAGAAACAAACAAAATCCTGACCCTCAAACTAAGCCTTACACTCAAAATGGATCATGGGCTTAAATGTAAAACGTAGACTTATAAAGTTTTAGAAAACAACATAGGAGAACAATATTTAAATCTTTGGGATCTAAGGCTAGGCAAAGAGTTTTTAGACTTGACAACAAAAGTACTATCCATAAAAGGAAAAACTGATAAGTTGAATCTAACTGAAATTAAAAACCGTGGCTCTGCAGAAGCCCAGGTGAAGGGAATGAAAAGACAAGCCACAGAATAGAATAAAATGTTTGCTAACATATCCAACAGAGGACTAGTATCTAGAATACATGAAGACCTCTCAAAACAAAAGAGAAAAAAATGTCCATTTATAAAATGTGCAAAAGACATTAACTATTTCAATGAAGAATATAGACAGGTGGCAAATAAGCAGGTGAAAAGATGTCCAGCATCATTAGTCATCAGGGAAATGCAAATAGAAGCCACAAAGAAATACCACTATGCACGTACCACAATGGCCAAAAGATAAATAAATAAATCATGACGGCACTGATAGTGGTGAGGAGGCAGGGAAACTGGATCACTTACATACTGCTGGTGGGTAAGGGAAATGGCACACCCACTCTGGAAAACAGTTTGGCAGTTGCTTACAAAATTAAACATGGAACCACCATGTGAACCAGCAATTGAACTCCTGGGTATTTATCCCAGAGAAATGAAAACTTCAGTTTACCCAAAAACCCGTACAAGAATTTTCATAGCCAAAATTTGGAATCAACCCAGATAGTCTTCAATGGGCGAATGATTTAAGAAACTACTCAGCAGCAATGTAAGGAAAGTGTTGATCCATTAAAGAACCTGGACGAGTCTCCAGGGAATTACACTGAGTGGGGAAGAAAGCCAATCTCAAAAGGTCACATACTATAGCTTGCATTAACATTCCTGAAATGGCAAAAATTTAGAAATGGTGGACCAATTTGCAGTTGCCCAGGGTTAAGGACAGGGAAGGGAGAGAGGGAACATGGAGAGGACATGGTTGTGGCAACAAAAGGGCAATGCCAGTGTGCCAGTTTGAATGTATTATGTCCCCCTAAACACCATTATCTTTGATGTAATCTTGTGTGAGCAGACATATTAGTGTTAATTAGATTGTAATTCTTTGAATGTTTCCATGGAGATGTGACCCACCCAACTGTTGGTGATGACTCTGATTGGATAATCTCCATGGAGGTGTGGCCCCACCCATTCAGGGTGGGTCTGAATTAAATTACTGGAGCACTATATAAGATCAGACAGAAGGAGCACGCTAGTATAGCCAAGAGTGACACTTTGAAGAATGCACAGAAGCTGAGAGAGTAGCTGCAGATGAGAGACAGTTTGAAAACAGCCGTTGAAAGCAGACTCTTGCTCTAGAAAAGCTAAGAGAGGACAAAAACCCCAAGAGCAACTAACAGTGACGTTTTTGAGGAACTACAGCCTAGAGAGGAATGTCCTGGGAGAAAGCCATTTTGAAACCAGAACTTTGGAGCAGAAGCCAGCCTTGTGCCTTCCCAGCTAACAGAGGTTTTCCAGACACCATTTGCCATCCTCCAGTGAAGTTACCCTTGGACACTTTATGGTCTTAAGACTGTGACTTTGTAACCAAATAAACCCCCTTTATAAAAGCCGATGCATTTCTGGTGTTTTGCATTCTGGCAGCATTAGCAAACTAGAACAGCCAGGGACCCTGGTGGAGATGGAATGTTCTGGATCTTGAATACAACCTTACACAGGCAATAAGATTGTACACAACAAAATATGCACACACACAAATGAGTGCAAGTACAAGTGGAGAAATCTGATTGGCAGATTGTGTCAATGTTAATATCCTGGCAATGATCTCATACTGTAGTTTTGCAAGATGCTTCCTCTGGGGAAAACTGGGGTAAGGATATGCAGCATGTTTCTATATTATTTCTTATATCTGCATGTCAATGTGCAATGATCTCATTAAAAATTTCAATGAAAGAAAAAATAATGGATTATCCCAGATCTTTTAAAAACAATAATTTCAAAGCCCATGTGAATAAAAATTTTTTAAATAATAGTGTGTTCAGTGAACTAATCAGGATATAACATTTTCTATAAGGTGAGGCTACAACTATGTTTTTTTTAAAATGGGGAGGGGGACTGAAAGGAACCCCAAACTATGATAAGATGAAAGAAATGTGGGTAAGCTTTCTTATTTTCTCTATTTCTAGTTATTCCAAAAAGTAGTTATTCTATTTTTTCTTGACTATAAAATCACTATATACATACCTACATATATAAATGCAGATTTTTAAAAAGTAGGTTTACATCATTTCAGGGATATTCTTTTAAACATATCAATTAAATGCAATTTCCAAATAAAAGCAAACCAATTTTTTGGCCCCCAAGCTCTGCCTCTGTCTTCCACACTGAAGTCCTGCCTACCACTTCGGTGTTCCTCGCTCCTTTCTCGCCAAATTCCTATAGCACCACAGCCCCATTCAGGGTGACTTATAAACATGGTATCTCAAAAACTTCCCAAATCATTTTGCTCCATTCAGGCTGCTAAAATGCTCACTGCTTTTCCAAGTTCAACTTTCCTTCCCCTGGAAATACAAACAAAGGCTCTAACATTTTGAGAATGGATCGTCTCCACCTGAAGCTGACCCTCTCCCATCTGGTACCTGCCCAATGGACTTCTGCATCTAAGCCCGGGCCTTATTGTCACCCTGATAAATTCCACTTGCTGGTCCTGACCCAAATGGCAGATCTCCTTGTGGAAAGCCGGCTCTGCTGGACATGGGCCTTGGCCACTCTCTCTGGCATTTCTCCATGGAGCCCTGCCTCCCACCACCACCCCAATGCTGGCTGACATGGCTTTAGCTGGCCCTGTGGGATCGGGGGTTCATCCGTGACCCAGGCCACCCAATTCCACTGCTGGCCAGTCCGTGCTTCTCCCGAGGCTGTGAATTACATTCACCAAGTGTTTATGAAACACTTACTGTAGGCTAGCCCTAGAGAGGTATAGACATCAATAGGACATTCCCCTTACCCTCGCCTCAACAACCACGGTTTCTCAGAATACCAATGTATTCTATGAAACAAGGCAAAATCCAAAACAGTTCAGGAAAGAAAACACAAGCAAGACCCCTCTGTCATCAAGCCTTTACAGAGTAAAAGCCAAGTCACAGCACAACTGCAAAAGTAACCAACATTCTCAGCCCAGCTCCTACAAGAGCCCACTCCAGGCCTCCTAGCCCATGAATACAAGTTATTAAGGCACAGGAAACAAATGCCCCTGTACCAGTTTGTATATATTATGTTCCTCAGAAAAAGCCATGTTCTTTGATGCAATCTTGTGGTGACAGACATATTAGTTTTGATTAAGTTGCAATCTTTGGTTTAGGTTGTTTCTATGGAGATATGACCCACACAACTGTAGGTGATAACTCTGTTTAGATAATTTCCATGGAGGTGTGGCCTTGTCCATTCTTTGGGGGCCTTGATTAGTTTACTAGAGCCCTATATAAGAGCTCAGAGGGAGATCACTGCTAGCTGCAGCTGAGGAACACATCTTGAAGACGTCCGTTAAAAGCTGACACTGACATTTTGGAGAACGCCATTTTGAAGCACAACCTGGGAGCAAGCAGATGCCAGCCACATGCCGTCTGAGCTAACAGAGGTTTTCTGGACACCATTGGCCATCCTTCAGTGGAGGTACCCTATTGTTGATGACATAGTTTGGACACTTTTATGGCCTTAAGATTGTAACTTTGTAACCAAATAAACCCCCCATATAAAAGTCAATCCATTTGTGGTGTTTTGCAAAATGTCAGCATTAGCAAACTGGAACAGATTTTGGTACCAGGAGTGGGGTGCTGCTGAGCTTGCAAATACCAAACATGATGGAATGGCTTTTTAAATGGATACAAGGAAAATTCTGGAATAATTGTGATATAAAAGGTCTAAATTGCTTTGAAGAGACTCTTTGTGGAAATGTGGACTCTAAAGATACTTCTCATGAGGCCTTGAGCAAAAATGTTGACTGTGTCATTGCAAACTGCAAGAAAGGTGATCCTTGTTTTAAAGCAGCAGAGACTTTGGCAAAACTGAGTCCTGGTGTTAGATGAAAGGTAGCATTTGAGAATGATGAGCTGGGATACTTAGCTGAGATTTTGAAACTAGCCTGGCTTCTCCTTGCAGCCTATGGTATAAAATGTGAACAGAAAGCAATAAGCTGAGAAATGAACTCTTGGGTTCAAAGAAACCAGAAGCTGATAGTTTGGAAAATTCTGGGCTTCCAGGAAATGTGACCCCAGAAGCTACAGCCCCACATGAGGTTTTGACAAAACATGGAAACCAAGTGCCATTTCAGTACAAGCCAGGATGGATTGGAGATGGAGTTATCCAGAAAGGATTTGTGGAAAGTCCAATTTTCTGAATGTTTTGACCCCTGTAAACTTCATGCCAAGCCAACAAGATTTTTGCGAGGTCTATATAAAGAGAGCCACTGCCAGCCTGGACTGGAGGGGACACAGAAGGAACAATTGAAGGAAAAATTTCTTCAAAGACAGAGCCATGGAGATTGAAGTCTGGAGTCAAGAAATCTTGGGCAAGTATAGCAGAGTGGCTCACACACAAGGAAAGGGTGAGTTTGCCCCAGAGGTGAAGCACAGGTCTTCACCTTGATGCTCAGGTAGAGTGCTGCCACCCCAGGCCCTAGAGGGGGTGGAACACATTCCCCCGGGACTGGGGAGAGCCTGGCTGCCACCCCACTGTTCAGAAAGGGGAGAGCCTTTGTCCTGGAGAGGCAGAGTCTGGGTGGCACCCCGATGTTTGAGGAAGATGGGACCAAGAAGAAGGTGGTCTCCCCAATGTGTGGATATGTTGGAGCACTCACCCCAGAATTTGGAGAGAAAATGGATTCTGCATAAGCCTTTGGAAAGTGTTGGACTCCTGTACTCTCAAGCCCCAAGGATACAATGTCATCCAATAAATGACTCTCAGACTTTGGAATCTAATGGAGTTTGCCCTGCAGGTTTTAGGAACTGTTTTGATCCCTTAAACCCTGTTGTCCTTTCAGTTTCTCCTTATGGCAATGGGAATATTTATCCTATGATTGTCCCTCCTTTGTATGTTGGAAGCAGATAACTTGTTCTAAGTTTCATAGGTCCACAGCCAGAGGGGAATTTTGCTTTAGGACAGACCACACCTGTAACTGATTTTGATGGGATCTTGTACTTACCTATTGTTACTGAAGTGATTTAAGTTTTTGTGATATTGTGATGGGATGAATCTATTTTGTATTTGAAATAATACATTTTTCTGGGGTCCAGGGAGTGGAATGTACTGGTTTGTATATATTATATCCCCCAGGAAAAGCCATGTTCTTTAATGAAATCTTGTGGGGGCAGATATATTAAATGTACTAGTGTTGATTAGGTTGGAACCTTCTGACTGTTTCCATGGAGTGTGACCCACCCAACTGTGAGTGATACCTTTGATTAGGGTGTGACCTCTTGATTGAATGTTTCCATGGAAATATGGCCCCACCCATTCAGGGTGGGTCTTGATTAGTTCACTGGAGTCCTATAAAAAGAGCTCACAAACAGAGGGACCTCAGAGGAACTTAGAGTGACATTTTGAGGAGGAACAGCAACTAAAAGAGGTCAGAACACTCCAAGAGCAACATTTTGGAGAAAGCAATTTTGAAACTAGAACTCCGGAGCAGACATCAGCCATGTGCCTTCCCAGCTAACAGAGGTTTTCCAGATGCCACTGGCCGTGCTCCAGTGAAGGTACCCAATTGTTGATACGTTACCTTGGACACTTCAGGGCCTTAAGACTGTAACTGTTTAACCAAATAAACCCCCTTTATAAAAGCCAATCCATTTCTGGTATTTTGTAAAATATCAGCATTAGCAAACTGTAACAGCCCCCTTTTCTGACAGCTCCCAATTCCCAACATAATTCCATGTCTGTGGACCCTTCCTAAAATCACCTAATATAATAACCCACTCTTAACTCCTTATTAGGCCATGGAATGAGAACTCTTGTCAGAGCTAACTTTCTTTTTATGACATACACGTTCCTGGGGGCCTTTGGTGTGTGAGCGTGAACAATTCCTAGCCCTGAAAATACTGCCTAGCACATAGTAGGTGCTCAATAAATATTAAAGAAAGACAGAGAGAGAAGGAGCAAAAGAGAGGGGCTGGAAGGGGGAAGGAAGGACGGAAGGAAGGGAGGGAGGGAGGAAGAGAGGAAGGAAGGAACTGATAGTTTTGTTAATAATAGCATAAAAAGGTTGACTTGATGCTTTGAGGATTTGTGTTTCATATGCTCCTACTAATCATCTTGGTCACATCTGCCTGCCTTTGTTTGATAAAATAATTTTACCAGGAGAAAGCATCAAAGTCACCTTTAGGTGTTCTACAGAATTTAGGTTATGCTAACCGGGGGCAATTCTGGCCCTAGGGGACACCTGGGGAGACACTTTGGTTGTCACAGCTTGGTGGATGGGATGCTATGGCATCTAGAGGGTAGAGGTCAGGATGGTGCTAACACCCTAACATACATAGGACACCCCCTCCAGCACCACCCACCACACACACAACAAAGTATCTCCTGACCCAAAGTGTCATTTATGCTGGAGTTGAGAAACCCTGTAAATCTAACGAAGGTTCTCAATTCTGGCTGCATATGAAAATCACCTGGGAAACTTTGAAAAAATTACTAGCAGACCCCACCCACAGAGATTCTTATGTAATTGATCTGGGTGGAGACTGAATAGAATTGCAAAAGAGCCTCCCAGTTGATTCTCACCAAACTCTTCCCAAATCTGGGTGGAGATCGGGATGCACCTGCCCTCTGTGGTTTGTGGATCCCCTCTCTGGCTCCCTCAGGCCTCTCTGCCAAGGGCTGCAGGACCTCACTGGGCAGCTCTTTAGCTCCAGCTTTCTCTCTCTTATACTGCAGGCATCTCTGGATAACAGTGACGATAGAAACTTTCTCCAGCTATGTGTTAACATGACATTACCTTCTCTAAGCAGAGGACCCACTCCTTCCCCATCATTCTTGCTCTAAATCTCGCAAGATTTGTTCAGAGTCTTTGCAAGCTTTTGTGCCTTGCTTCTTAGTGTGGTCTGATACCAGCTGCATTGGCATGATCTGGGACCTGGCTAGAGAAGTGGGACCTGAGGCTCTGCACAGACACCCCTGGGGGATTTACACTTTAAAATGTGAGAAGCCTCACTTTAGTTCATTCTGGAGATTTATATCTCCTCGTGACCATTCTCACTGGTTTCTGCCTATTCTCTGCCTTCTTCCCTGGCTGTGTGTCCCTCATTTCATTTTGTAAAAATGTTGCTCTTTCTGCCTGAGCTCAGCCAAGCATCCTGGGCAGCAAAGTGGGTGTTGGGGATTGAATCATATTCCCTACAAAGAGATGTCCTAGTGTCACCCTCATTCCTGTGTAAGTGAACCCATTTGTGAATAGGACCTCTGAAGAGCTTATTTTGAGGAGGCCAAATTGAATCAGGGTGGGCCTCAACCCAAATGACTGGAGTCCTTATAAGAAGAAGAAATCTAGACAGAGATACAGATGACTGAGCAGAAGGAGAAGCCAGCCAAGGAACCCCAAGGATTGCAGCGAGCCAGCACCAAAGTGCCACAAACTCCAGGAGGAAGCATGGCCTGTCGGGACCTTGATGTTGAGCTTCTGGCTTCCAAAACCATAAGACAATAAATCCCTGTTGTTTCAGCCCATCCATTGTGTGGTATTTCACATAGCAGCCCCGGAAAGCTAAGACACGAGGGTCTCATTAGATGACAGCCCTGGCACCAAAAGAAAACACAGGCCTTTCTAGGGTAGAATGACTGGAAGGCATGGCCCGGTAAGGACCCTCAGGTCAGGGCAACTGTCTCACCTTGGCTGAGCCAATGAGCTGCCCGTCCAGGTACGTAGAGACAGTACAATTCCTTTTCATTTCCTTGGTGACAACCACGACCAGGTGATACCACTGTCCACAAGCAAGCAGCTGTCCACACCTGACCTGAAGCTGGCGTCCTGCAGAAGGTTCAGCGTCATCCTCCGGCTCCATGACATCTGCAAGAGTGCCCAACATGTCACGTCATGCCCAGTTGTGACTCTGGAGTGACCAGAGGAACTGGAAGGGTGAGGGGACCATTGGGCCTTTCACTCACCCAGCCCTGCCCCTCATAAAATAACCATGACCACAACAGCCGTCACACACTGAGCTCTTGCGTTGAGCGGGACACTGTTTTACGCTGTTACCAATAAGAACCCATTTAATTTCAACAACAGCCCCAGCATTTAATTTCAACAACAGCCCCAGCAAGAGGCAATGTCATGTTCCAGATCTGTAATTCCAGGGATCTTAGGGAATTTGTCCAAGGTCATGGAGCCAGGAATCCAACCCAGAAGTCAGCTCCAGAGTCTACACCTGAGCCCACAGTCCAGACTGCCCCCACA
>PVKY010015148.1:0-10298 GCA_004027775.1 Bradypus variegatus | reverse complement strand
TAGCTTATGAGGGTTGACAATGTGATTGGGAAAGCCATATGGATCACACTCCCCTTTGTCCAGTATATGGATGGATAAGTAGAAAATGGGGGCAAAAAAAAAAAGGGCACCCAGTGTTCTTTTTTTCACCTTAATTTTTATTCTTATTATTTTTGTGTGTGTGGTAATGAAAATGTTCAAAAATTAATTTTGGTGATGAACACACAACTATAGAATGATACTATGAGCAACTGAATGTATGCTTTGAATGACTGCATGGTATGTGAATACATGTCAATAAAATTGAATTTAAAAAAAAGTTCTCATGGATCATTCTCCAGGATAGAACATATGCTGGGTCACAATCAGGTCTCAACAAATTTAATAAGATTGAAGTAATACAAAACACTTTTTTCTGAGCATAATGGAATGAAGCTGGAAATCAACAACAGGTGGACGAGTGGAAAATGTACAAATTTATGGAGGTTAAACCCACTCATAAACAATCAGTGGGTCAAAGAAACTGCAACAGAAATCAATAAATACCTCGAGACAAATAAAAGCAATAAGTCAACATATCAAAAATTATGAAATACAGCAAAGGCAGTGCTGAGAGGAAAATTTATAGCCCTAAATGACTACATATAAAAAAAAATTTAAAGAGCTAAAATCAAAGACCTCACTATACACCCAAGGAACTAGGAAAAGAGTAACAAACTAATTCCAAAGCAAGCAGAAGGAAAAGAATAACAAAGATTTCGAACAGAAATAAATGCAAGTGAGAACAACAACAACAACAAAAAAGCAGAGAATTAACACAACCACAAGTTGATTCTTTGAGAATATCAACAAAACTGACAAATCCTTAGACAAAGAGAAAAACAGAGAAGACGCAAATAAAATCTGAAATGGGGGTGGAGGGATATTACTACCCACCTCACAGAAATGAAAAGAGATCATAACAGGACACTATGAACAACAATATGCCAACAAACTAGACAACTTGGATGAAATGGACAATTTTTAGAAACACGAGAACAAGTTACATGGACAACAGAAGACATAGAAGACCTCAAACCAATCACAGATATTGACTCAGTTATCAAAAACCTCCCAACAAAGAAAAGCCAGGACCAGATGACTTCACAAGTGAATTCTACCAATCATTCCATAAAGAATTAATACCAATCCTGCTCAAACTCTTCCCAAAAACTGAAGAGGAGAGAACACCACCTAACTCATTCTATAAGCCAACATCACCCTAAAGCCAAAGTCAGAATATCTTACAAGAAATGAAAATTACCGACCAATGTCTCTAATGAATATAGATGCAAAAATCCTCAACAAAATTCTTGCAAATTGAATCCAACAGCAGATGAAAAGAGTTATACATCATGATCAAGTGGGTCTTAGCTGAGGTAAGCAAGGGTGCTACAATACAAAAACATCAACTAACGTAATACACAACATTAACAAATCGAAGGGGAAGAACCACATGATCACCATATTGATGCAGAAAAGGTATTTGACTAAATCCAGCATTCTTTCTTGAGAAGCACACTTTGAAAGACAGAAATAGACAGAAACCTTCTCAACACGATAAAGAGCATATATGAAAAACCCACAGCTAACATTGTACTCAATGGTGAAAGACTGAAAGCTTTCCCATTAAGATCAGGAAAAAAGCAGTAATTCCCACTGTCACCACTGTTATTCAACATTATGCCAGAAGTTCTAGGTAGAGCAAATAGGCAAGAAAAAGAAATAAATGGCATCCAAATTGGAAAGGAAGAAGTAAAACTTCCCCTATTTGCAGCTGATTTGATCCTATATAGACAAAGTACTGAAATATCAACAAAAAAACTACTAGAACTAATAAACGAGTTCAGCCACAGGATACAAGATCAAAATGCAACAGCCAGTACTGTTTCTATACACTGGTAACGAGCAATCTGAGGAGGAAATTAGGAAAAAAAAATTCCATTTACAATAGCAATTAAAAGAATCAAGTATCCAAGAATAAAATTTAATCAAGGATATGAAGGATCTCTATTCAGAAAACTACAAAACATTGCTAAAAGAAATCAAAGAAGACATAAATTGAAGAACATTTCATGATCATGGATTATAAGGCTAAATATTGCTAAGATGTCAATTCTACCAAATTGATTTACCGATTCAACGCAATCCCAACCAAAACTCTAACAGCCTACTAGGCAGAATTGGAAAAGCCAATTATCAAATTTATTAGGAAGGGTAAGGTGGTCCAAATAACCAAAAACATCTTGAGAAAGCAAAACAAATTTGGAGGACTCACACTTCCCGACTTAAAAGCCGCCGTTTCGGGGAGCTTGCCGACACTGTCGAAGGGGTGGATCCTGAACTGCTGAAGCCGGTGTCCTCCTGCTCTCCTGCGCAGGCTCCTTCAATCCCATTGTTTTCTATAGATCCGCTCGTGCCTACCTGCCCTCAGAGACCGAAATTCGGGCTGGGTACTACCGCAGCCTGGGCCTAGCAGCTGAACAGTAATAACAGCGGTGGCGGCAGTGGCAGCAGCAACAGCGCCTTCGTGAATACAAGACCACAGGCAATCAAAAGCCCACACAGGTGTTTAGAAAAAAATGGCAGACAATATTGATATTGAAGCAATGCTTGAGGCTCCTTACAAGAAGGATGAGAACAAGTTGAGCAGTGCTAACGGCCATGAAGAATATAGCAAAAAGAGGAAAAAGAGCAAGAGCAGAAGTCGTCGTAGTCATGAGCAAAAGAGAAGCAAAAGTAAGTAACAGAAGCAAAGTAGAAATAGAGAAAGGAAGACTAGAAGCAAAGAAAGGAGACAGGCCACTCAAGAGTCGAGATTGCAGATTCAGAGGCTGCTACAGAAGTCCCTACTCCAGACCAAAATTTAAAAGTACCAGCCGAGGAAAGATTGGCTGCCTCATAGCATAAAATTAAGCAGACAACGCTCCTGAAGCAAAAGTCCATTCAGAAGAGACAAGAGTCTTGTGAGGGAACCTGTTGAAAATCTAAACTCCTGAGGAAAGAGATGCAAGGACAGTTTCCTGCATGCAGCTGGCAGCAAGAATTCAGCCAAGGGATTTGGAGGAGTTTTTCTCTACAGTAGGAAAGGTTCAAGAAGTCAGGATGATTTCTGATAGAAATCCACATTTCAAAGGAATTGCTTATGTGGAATTTGTTGATGTTAGTTTAGTACCTCTAGCAAAAGGATTAACTGGCCAATGCATCTTAGGAGTGCAGCAATGGCAATCTACAAAAAGGAAGTGCTTGACCTATGAAGCTGTATGTTCGTTCATTACACTTTAACATAACTGAAGATATGCTTCTTTGAGTCAAGCATTGCTTCAATATCAAATGCCCATTGAAAGTATCCAGCTCATGATGGATAGTGAAATAGGTCAATCCAAAGGATATGGACTTATTATGTTTTCTGATTAAGAATGTGCCAAAAAGGCTTTGGAACAACTTAATGGATCTGAACTTGCAGGAAGGCCAATGAAAGTTGATCGTAACACTGAACGTACTGCTGCTTCCAGTGCTAGTTCATTTTTGGACAGTGACGAGCTGGAAAGGGCTGGAAGTGACTTGAGAATAACTGGTGGTCTCCAATTAATGGCAAGACTTGTCAAGGGTACAGGTTTGCAGGTTCCACCAGCAACACAGCAAGCTCTACAAATGAATAGCTCTTTGGCATTTGGTGCTGTGCAGAATTCTCTGTTACAGATTTACAAACAAGAATTTCCTAACATACTGAAGCTTCAGCTTTAGCTGTAAATGCCTCCATTCAACCACTTGCAACACAGTATTTCCAACTGTCCAACATGTTTAACCCTCAAACAGAAGAAGTCGGATGGGATACAGAAATTAAAGATGATGTGATTGAAGAACGTAATAAACATGAAGGAGTTACTCATATTTATGTAGACAAAAATTCGGCTCAGGGCAATGTGAATATGAAATGCCCATCAATTGCCGCAGCCATTGCTGCTGTGAATGCATTGCATGGCAGGTGGTTTGCTGGTAAAATGATAACAGCAGCATATGTACCTCGTCCAACTCATCACAACCTCTTTCCTGATTCTATGACAGCAACACAACTACTGCTTCCAAGTAGACAATGAAGGAAGATATAGTCCCTTATGTATGTAGTTTTTCTTTTTTCTTTATTGAGAATTCATCTTGAGTTATCTTTATCTAAATAAAAATAAAAAGGCAAGGGTCTACTGTCTATATACAATTCCTGTTACCTTGAGAAAATAAAAATGTTAACAGGAAAAAAAACACAAAACAACAAACCAAAAAAAAAAAGCATATTACAAAGCTACAGTGGTCAAAACATGATGGTACTGACATAAGGATAGACATATTGACCAAAGGAATTGAATTGAGAGTTCAGAAATACAACCTCATATCTAAAGCCAATTGATTTTTTACAAGGAGGCCAAGTCTACTCAACTGGAACAGAACAGTCTCTTCAACAGATGGTGCTGAGAGAACTGGATATCCATAACCAAAAGAATGAAAGAGAACCCCTCCCTTACACCCTATACAAACATCAACTCAAAAGGGATCAAAGACCTAAACATTACAGCTAGGAACATAAAACTCCTAGAAGAAAATATAGAGAAGCATCTTCAAGATTCTGTGGTAGGCAGTGGTTTCTTAGACCTTTTACTCAAAACACAAGCAACTAAAGAAAAAATAGAAAATGGGATCTCCTCAAAATTAAAAATTTGTGCTTCAAAGGAATTTTTCAAGAAAATAAAAAGGCAGCCTACTCAATGGGAGACAATATTTGGAAACCACGTATCCGATAAAAATTTAGTACCTAAAATACATAAAGAAATCCTACAACTCAACAATAAAAAGATGAACAACTCAATTTAAAAATGGGCTAAAGACTCTATCACAGGATTTGCCCTTGGGAAGACTGTTGCTGCAAAGGAGAGGCTAGGCCTCCCTATAATTGTGCCTAAGAGCCTCCTCCTGAAAGCCTCTTTGTTGTTCAGATGTGGCCCTCTCTCTCTACCTAAGCCAACTTGAAAGGTGAAATCACTACCCTCCCCCCTGCATGGGATCAGAAACCCAGGGGAGTGAATCTATCTGGCAACGTGGATTATGACTCCCGGGAAGGAATGTAGACCCGGCATTGTGGAATGGAGAACATCTTCTTGACCAAAAGGGGGATGTGAAAGGAAATGAAATAAGCTTCAGTGGCAGAGAGATTCCAAAAGGAGCCGAGAGGTCACTCTGGTGGGCACTCCTACGCACAATTTAGACAACCCTTTTTAGGTTCTAATGAATTGGGGTAGCTGGTGGTAGATACCTGAAACTATCAAACTACAACCCAGAACCCATGAGTCTTGAAGACAATTGTATAAAAATGTAGCTTATTTTTATATGAGGGGTGACAATAGGATTGGGGGGGGCATGGGGACCACACTCCCCTTTGTCTAGTTTGTGGATGGACGAGTAGAAAAATAGGGGAAGGAAACAAACAAACAAACAGACAAAGGCACCCAGTGTTCTTTTTTTTTTACTTTTATTGTCCTTTCTCACCTTAATTATTATTCTTGTTATTTTTGTGTGTGTGCTAATGAAGGTGTCAGGGATTCATTTAGGTGATGAATGTACAACTATGTAATGGTACTGTGAACAATCGAATGTACGATTTGTTTTGTATCACTGCGTGGTATCTGAATATATCTCAATAAAATGAATATTTAAAAAAAAATGGGCTAAAGACATGAACAGACACTTTTCCAAAGAGGAAATACAAATGGCTAAAAAGCACATGAAAAGATGCTCAATATCTCCAGCTATTAGGGATATCCACAAGGAGATACCGTTTCACACCTACTAGAAAGGCCATTACCAAAAAAACAGAAAACTACGAGTGCTGGACAGGATGTGGAGAAACAGGAACGCTTTTTCACTGCTGGTAGGACTGTAAAATGGTGCAGCCACTCCGGAATGCAGTTTGGTGGTTCCTCAGGAAACTAAGTATAGAACTGCCGTAGGATCTGGCAATCCCATTACTAGTTAACTCAGAAGAACTGAAAGCTGAGATGTGAATACACATTTGCACACCAATTTGCACAGCAGTATTATTCACAATTGCCAATAGATGGAAACAGCCCAAATGTCCATCAACAATGCAGAGGATAAACAAATAATGGTATACAACATACAATGGACTATTATGCAGCCATAAGAAGGAATGAAGTCCTGATGCATGCAACAACGTGGATGTATTTAGGGACATTATGTTGAGTGAAATAACACAGCAACAAAAGGACAAATATTGTATGGTCTCACTAATCAACTAAGGATAATGAGTAAACACTGGGAGTTAAAATCTAGAGTATAGGTTACTAGGAGATAGAAAGATAGTAGAGATTGGGCAGATGATGCTTAAGGTATACAAAATGTTTAATAATGTTGATTGTAAATGTTCAGAAATGGATAGAGGGGGTGGTAGCACAATATTGTAAGTGTAATTAACAATGCTGAGTGTGAGTGTCATTGAAAGGGGAAAGCTAGGGTCATGTATGTCACTAGAAGGATAGCTACAGGATAAAACATGGGACTGTATAACATTGCAAAACCTATTGTGGCCAATGCCTGTCGTTAATTGTACAAACATAAGAAAATTCTTCCGTGAACTAGAACAAATATATGTCACTATTACAAGGTGTTAATAATAGGGTGGTATTTGGGGGTAAAATACAGTTAATACAAACTAAGGTCTATAGTTAACAGTAACCCTGTAATATTCTTTCATCAATTATAACAAAGGTACTATATCAGATCTAAGTATCAATAATACGGGGCTATAAGCGGTATGTGATTTTTTTTTCGGAGCAATGACAATGCTCTCCAATTGATTGTGATAATGAATGCATAACTGTGTGATTATATCAAGGGCCACTAACTGTATACTTTGGATGGATTGTATGATGTGTGAACAAAACTTAAAAAAAACAAAAAGGAAAAAGTGTGGAAAAGAAGGAATCTTTAGAAAAACATATAATTTCACAAAGGTAGGATAATGTATGAAGGAAGAAAAATTACAAATAAATATAATAGCCATAATGAGGCAAAAGAAATTACCACACTTTTACAGTGAATGAACTGATAGATTTTTCCTAAATGACCTTAGCTAAGTGAAGCTAGATTTTCAAAAAAATAGGCTACACTTTAAGTCTCAAAATCCTTTGGGAGAGTTAATGTAGTCTTACTCTTGATTTTTCTTTCTATTTACCACTCAATTGTGGAGAGATGATAGTCTGAAGTAATTGATGGTTTGAAGTCATTCTATTCTCCATTTAAGTTTATCAGATACTTAAAAATAAAAATAGAAGAGGGAAAAATAACTACACAATGGAGCAATTTGCAAAAAAAAAAATCCTATGCCCTAATGATAACCGGAATTACAGAAACCACTGTAGAAAGGAAGTAATATGCTTCAGTAACTGAATTCCATTCTACCAGGTGCAGTAAGTTCACATAGAAATATTGAAGTGACGAAATTAATGTATACTGAAGATGGTTGTAATTACTTTAACTTTGAGATTAGGTTCTGGATTTTTTATCTTATTTAGAAGTTTAGATTTTTCTTAAAAGTGTAAAAGTTAGCTTCTGTCCCCAAAATATGCTAAGTAAAAAATACTAAAACCAAGTGTCTAATCCTTGAATTTCAGGGTGTGTATTCTCTGGAATCTCCCTGAGAGTTGCAGTCCCTGGGTCCCTGTTAACAACACCTGCACCTCCCCTCTCCAAACCTCTAGTGGTTTCTTGCCAATTTCAGCCTGGTCCCTGCTCAGGTTGCTATACAAAGAGGATGCAGCTGTTGCACTCTAGCTCTTCACCTTCAAAATGCTTCTCCTCCGTCATTTCCCCTCATGGCTCTTTACATATAGCTTGTGCCCAATCTCAGCTGTTCTTATCAGCCCTTACACTATTTTGGAATCTGTGGATTATATTTGTTTTCTAGTTTGCCACAATGGAAACTACAGTATATTGTTTCTGTCATTGTTTTATGTGATTACAAAGAAAAAAAGTGGAATATGATGAGATTCAGCACTGTAGTTTTCCTAGTAAAGGCAGCTATTCGGTCATTTAATGTGGGATGTTGGTAAATATTTTCAACCCCATGAAGAAATTTTATGTTTAAAATAATGTACTAAAAGTAATTAAACTATAGCCATATTAAAACTGATATGTCTTGAAATTTAAAACTAAAAAGTTAATGTAGGAGAGAGAACCTATGATGGCGGCTAGGTGAGACAGAGCAAGGGGACACCTCCGTGAAAAACACTGAATAAAAACCAGAAAGTGACCCAAAACGTCACCTCCAAATTAGAATCAGCCGGACAAGGTCTGCTAAAGCCACAGGGAACGTGCATTTGGTGAAACCAGGAGTATGCATTCTGAAACGAGTGAGTGAGTCGGCGGAGTCCCTCGGCCACGCTGCACTGCGGGGGGGGAAACAGTGGGTTGGCGTTTGGAGCCCGGGAGCAGCTGCAGATAAGACGGGAGTGGTGTGGACTAACACCTCGGTGTCTGGCTTGGAGGATACCCCTTCCCATACCCACTGCTGATTGTCTCGGGTCCAGGGGAGCAAAGGGGAGCCAAAAGGAAAAAAAAAAAAGGGCCGCGCTGCTTGCAGCCGTCTCCCTAGCGGGCGGGGCTGCTCCTCCCCGGGGCCAAACGCACGGCACGGAGCCACACCAAGAGGCCCAGCCTGACAGGGAGTTTTCCCTACAGCACCACTCACACGCCGCATTATCCGCCGTGGACAGTGGCTTTGAATACACCCACGGCTGATTGTCCCGGAGCTGGGCGAGCGGAGCTGTGCAGAAAGGGAGGAGTTAATGCCTCCTACTCAACCATCTTTGAAACGGGCTGGGAGCGCCCCTACACAGCCCGGCGTCCCAGGGTTTCACTGGAGAATGGCGTGCGCTTGTGACGTGACACGGCCCTGCCGCAGCAGAGGTCCTGGATAAGCACAGCAGGGAGGGGGAACCGCTCAGAAATCCCAGTGAACATACACCAATACCAACAACTTTTGGGTTAGGGTAGAAAACTGACTTAAATCTCCGGGAACACCTGGGAGGTTTGATAATTGGAACTGCCCTTCCCCCTAACCACTCAGAAACGCCCTAATCTTAAAACATATAATAAAACCAGACGACATGGAGAACCCGAACGCAAACACTCAAATCAAAAGATCAGAAGACACACAGTACCTGGCTCAGTTACTCAAAGAACTACTCACAGACTATCAAACCATGGCACAGAATATAAAAGACATAAAGAAGACCATAGAAGAGAATAAAGAAGATATTGCAAGAATAATTAAAAAAATAGATCATCTTATGGAAACTACAGAAACTGTAGGCCAAATTAAAAAGACTCTGGATACTCATAATACAAGATTAGAGGACACTGAACAACCACCCAGCCGCCTTGAGGACCAGAGATCAGAAAATGAAAGAACAAAAGAAACAATGGAGAAAAAAATTGAAAAAATCGAAATGGATCTCAGGGATACGATAGATAAAATAAAACGTCCAAATTTAAGACTCATTGGTGTCCCAGAAGGGGAAGAGAAGGGTAAAGGTCTAGAAAGAGTATTCAAAGAAATTGTTGGGGAAAACTTCCCCAACAATCTACACAATATAAATACACAAAGCATAAATGCCCAGTGAATTCCAAATAGAATAAATCCAAATAAACCCACTCCAAGACATATTCTGATCACACTGTCAAATACTGAAGAGAAGGAACAAGTTCTGAAAGCAGCAAGGGAAAAGCAATTCACCACATACAAAGGAAACAACATAAGACTAAGTAGAGACTTCTCAGCAGCCACCATGAAGGTGAGAAGGCAGTGGCAGGACATATTTAAAATTCTGAGAGAGAAAAATTTCCAACCAAGAATACTTTATCCAGCAAAACTCTCCTTCAGATTTGAGGGAGAGCTTAAATTTTTCACAGAGAAACAAATGTTGAAAGAGTTTGCTAATAAAAAACCTGCCCTACGTCAGATACTACAGGGAACACTACTGACAGAGAAAACAAGAAATGAGAGAGAGAGATAGAGAATTTTAACAGACATATATAGAATATTACATCCCAGGTCATCGGGACACACAGTCTTCGCTAGTGATCATGGATCTTTCTCCAGAATGGACTGTATGTGGGGACATGAAAACAAGCCTCAATAAAATAAAAAATAAAAAAATGAATTTGTTCAAAGCACATTCCCTGACCACAGTGGAATACAAATAGAAGTC
>PVKY010015147.1:0-10299 GCA_004027775.1 Bradypus variegatus | reverse complement strand
TCTCCAATTCACAAATAAGGCGACTGAGGGAGAAACCAAGATTAACTGGTCCACAGTCATACAGATGGTAATTGGCAGAGCCAGGATTAAGATCATTTTATGGGCTACTTTCTGTCAGGAAGATAGTGAGGAAAGAAAGTAACACAGTGTCAGGACACAGGCAAGAGCTCAGAAAAGATAAGATGAGGAACCAATTTGCATTATTTTAGCTCCATTTATTATTAATAATTAGTCCCATTTTTTGTATTGCAGTTTAAATTTTACAAATCACCTTTATAAATATTATTTAATTTCATCATCAGTATATCCTGAGTGATCAATATTATTAACCCCATTTTACAGACATGGAAATGAGGTTCATGGATGTTGAGTGACTTGCCCTAGATAATGCAGCAAACAGTAGAAGAGCTAAAACTCTGCCCCACGTCTTCTGAGTACTCTGTATTCATCACAGCAAAGGTTTTGGAATTTACCGAAGTCTCTTTATCCAGTGTCATTTGAATGCTTGGAACAAAAAAAAAAAAGCATGATTTTATTACTTTAGAGGTGGCATGTTATAGTTGTGAAAAGTGTGGAATCAGCAGTCTAATTCCACTAAGGAGCCAGGATTCCCATACCCAGTTTTGTCACTTTCTAGCTGTTTACCTTTGGCAAGTACTTAACCTCTCTGTGCCTCAGTTTTCCCACTGTAAAATGGGAATAATATAAACACCTATCTTATAGGGATCTGGTGAGGATTAAATTAGTTAAATGCAAGTAAAACAACTATAAGTGCTCAATAAATGTTAGGTATTATTATTCTGAAATAGTCTTCTATGTCAAAAAGATGCACTCTAGTTTATGGCCTCACTATCTCTCTTATTGGGTTCAGTATTCTTATTTAAGCCTCCATTCTTCAGCAAAAATGTACTAGACCCAGGTTTTGTAACCTCAGCCAATCCTATGGGACCATCTGAAGTTGGGATAATCCTTTAGAATTTTACTACATGAAGACCCAAGGACAGGGCTTTAGACTCCTACATTGACCAGTTTTGGGATGCGTATTGCTGCCAGGGAGAGTTTGAGACTTTGAATGAAAAGGCTCCCTTCCACCAAAGACCGTTCCCAGAGAGGGAGTCAGCTAAGAGACATCAGCTACCAACAATCCCAGAAGCTAGGGGAGTGTACGTCTCGGTCCTGAAGGAGGATTCTGGGTGGCACACCACAGCATCCACTATAAATGCAAAGAGCATATTTACAGGGTTAGTTAGAATTGGGAGATAAAAATGTTGCATTCTACTGTTAGCCCTCCCAGGCATTCCCCTCCCATAGTACAAATAGCAAGGCCCAGGGAATATGTCTTGCAGACCAATCAACACAATTTTAGACGGTGGTCACTTTTATTTACCTGAAGTCATCCACAGCATTGTAGGAACCAGCCCCCACTGCAGTCATAAGGTGGGGCTAGGTTCATCAATCTCCAGTATTCCTGTTTATTCCCATCAAAGTCTAACTTCCACAATTCACACTTGTATTTCCATATCTTTCTGTGCCAGTTTGGAACTATTATGGACCCCAAAGGAGTCATGATCTTTTAACCTAATCTTGTTGGGTGGAAACGTTTGATTGAATGTTTCCATGGAGATATGACCCGCTCAACTTCAGGTAGGATACTTTTGATTAGATTATTTCCATGGAGGGTTAGTTCGCTGGAGTATTTAAGAGAGAAGCTAAGAGCCAACACAGACCCAGAGCTTGCTGATGCTTGGAGATGCAGACAGAAGGACGTTTGGAAATGCTAACTTAAGAGATGAAGCCCAGAGTTTGCCCTGGAGAAGCTAAGAGAGGACCCCCAGACGCTTAGAGAGAAACTCCCTGGGAAAGAGAAGCAAGGACACACAGTTGCTGAGAGAGAGAAGCAAAACAGAAGCCCAGAGACATTTTTGGAGAAAGCTATTTTGAAACACAACCCAGGAGCAAAGGACCACAGACGCCAGCCACGTGCCTTCCCAGCTGACAGAGGTGTTCTGGATGCCATCGGCCATTCTTCAATGAAGTTATCCTCTTGTTGATGCCTGAATTTGAACATTTTCACAGCCTTAGAACTGTAACTTTGTAACCTAATAAATCCCCTTTATAAAAGCCAGTCCATTTCTGGTAGTTTGCATAAAGACAGTTCTAGCAAACTGAACACACCCTAATAGCAACATCATCCAATAACAAATGTTTACATGATATTTCCTTTATATTCATGCTTAATTAGCTCACAATATACCTGGGTTGGGTTGGGGCAGGGGTGGCCTGAGATCACAGGTATCTGACCACGTGTGTATAATCTAAATCATCACAAAAGACTGCCCTCATTCCTGGCTGGGTCCAGCTTTGTTCCATGCTGGGGAAGTTATCAAATGCTATCTGCCATTTTGGTTTTATTCCAGTCTAATATGATATAATTATTGCTTATCATATAAACCACCAAGTCAAGAACATTAGTTACTGTAGATATTCCAATATATCCCAATTTAATACAATAGTAAGAATTTTACAACCCAGGTGTTTAATCCCCAGTATATTTTCCACATAGCTTAACATATTTCACAGCCTATCTTCAGGGAAAAGGCACCCCACAAAGTCAAGGCAGCTTTGAGAAGGAAAAATAGCAAATCAAATACATCCCTAGAGCATAAGGAAAGAGAAGGATGAACCAAGAATCTACCAGAAATGGAAGAGTCAGTCCAGGAACTAGACTAAGTGAGATATCTAGGTAAAATTCTTAAAAGTTAGAAATTGGGGAGTGGGAAAAAAAAGTTAGAAATCATATATTGTGCAGCTAAAGGATGTTTCTGAACACTCAGAAATAAGCAGTGCACTTTCTTCCCTAGTATTGAATAACTGAAGATTGATGAGAAGTTTCATTCCACTTGTGTGTGTGGACACACACATTTTGGATGGAATTGTAGATAAAATACTTAAAATCTTTTTTTTCTTCTTATTTACATTTTTTAGAAAACTTATGTTGCAAGGATCATGAAACAAAGGAGAGGAAAACAACGTCACAGACCAGAAGTTACTTTCAATACCATATTTAATGAATCTATATTTCAATTTTGTTCTCTTCTCAAATACACTTTATGGGGCTGTGCTGTTACGTGTGAAGAATGCTATAACTTCAGACAAGGAAATACATATCTTATTAGGTTTTATTTTACATAACGGAACCATCTACAACAGCATTGTTTCAGAAAAAGACAAGTGATTTAACTTTTTAATTAAGCTTTAAAACCCCTAATTAAATACCTAAATTGCAAAGAACCATTTCAGTCTAAATTGTCTTTAGATTGCTGTGTGTATGGGTTTTCCTATTGCAAGGTGACTGCCAGAGAAAGTAAGAAAGAGCTATAAATCAAATTCAGACTTCGTAATTGGTACCATTAATGTGTCTTTCATTATCCAACAAGGCAAGAACAGAGAAATATAATGCTCCAGGTAAAATATAAACTCATTCATATTGGCTGCTGGTGCCTTCTCTTAGGCTTAAAATTTTGGAGTCTATTGGGCAAACTTCAGTTGTGTAACTAGTAGCTTGGAAAACTTATCAAGATATGACCAAATGTCTGTTTGGGTCTGTCTGGCTCCAGACACACTTTACAATCTCTGAAGGATTTTTTTTTTATAAAGCATGAAAATTTGAGAAAAAAACACAGAATTAGTTGAGATGAATCATGTGGACCCACATTTTCTGAATATTTATTACATGCCATACCTTATGCTGAATCCTTTATATACATTCCTACATTTAACTGCATGCCAACCTGTGAGACAGAGAATGTTTTTCTCTATTTGAGGAATGTGAAGTTCAGAGAGATTGATTAACCCATTTAAGGTAACTCAAGTAGAAAGTGGCAGAACAGAGATTCAGAGTTAGGTTCTGAAACCTAACTGTGTGTTGAAACATCATTAGCAATTAGGAAATGCTGATTAAAACCACAGTGAGATTCCACTAATAGCTATTAGCATGGCTAAAATTAAAGTACTGACACTACCCTGATGACAAGGACACAGGGCAACTAGGTAGAGTTATAGCTGGCATTTATAACTTGTAACTAACCATGAAGCACTCTTCCCATTTGTCACAAAGTAATAAATGTTTGAAAACTGCTGTTCTCAAGGACCCCAATTGGACTTCATGAAAACATGATCATGGGTTTTCTTGGTCCTCCTGAGTACACTGGCAGACACGTGTATCAACAACAGGAAAACATTTATATTCCATTCATTGGTTGCTAGGCACTCTCCTGCATCTCATAGCAAGTCTATCATGTAAGTACTGCTGCAAACCTATTTTATAGGTGAAGAAGCTAAGACCCAGAGAAGTTAAGTAACTCAGAGTCAAACAGCTAGAATTTGAACCCAGGAAGTCTGGCTCAAATGTTCATATTATTAACCATTACACAGTACCGAGTTGGTCCTTTCTTAAGATCCAGCTAATAGGAATTAAATCTGTCTACACTATTGCATATAATTATAGCTGCCCACAACCAAGAAGAGGTCTTGAAGCACTTTCTAAATCTTCTCACTCTGTTTAACTGCACTATGTATGGTTTACAAAAACTATGGGAATGTAAATATAGTGGGAAGGTACATGAAATATTCTTATTTAGGTATGTGTGTGTATGTATCTGTGTTAAGGGTGGGAATCACTACTTCTCTTCTGAAAATAGGAAATACCAATTTGTGTTTTTCAATTTTATTTACAAGAATTGTCCAGGGGTTAAAAGAGAAAGACCAGAAACCATGACTGAAGGTTCAATCAAAATAGTTCAAAAAAGGCAATTTAATACTTTACATAAAATACAAACTAGTGGCTACAATAAACTGAAAGGGAATATAAATAAATACTGGACATTTTCTGATGACCCAAAGGCAACAGACTTTAAATTCACACCTGAGAAATACAGGGCTCCCTCCCTGAAGAGTGCTCAAACTTCATCATGCGTAAGACTCATAAAAGGGCCTGTTGGTAGTATATGTCGTGTATGCTGCCCATATCCTGCCTTCAGGACCAAGGCACTCATCCTTCCAGCTGTTAGTATTGGCTGCTGATAACTCACAGCTAAATCCCTCTCCAGGTAATTCTCTCAGCCAAAGGGAGTCACCTCATTCAAGGATACAACATCCTTGTACCTGGCAAATGACAGTAAACTAATGGAAACGCAACCCACCAGCAGCTCCATGAGCAGCTGCTTTGCCACATGTGGTATTTCTGCTTCAGCAGATCAGCATAGCTTCAGCTACATTATGTCACCCTTTCACCCTTTAAATGGGAAATGCAGTATTTCCCATTCCTATCAGGAAGGAGGATTAGAAACACTCTGCATTCTTGTGCGATGAATAACAATATACATTTACAGTGTTGCCCAAGAGCTATGTTAACTCTCCTACCCTCTGCCATAGTGTAGTTCAAAGGGACCTGTACCATGTGAACATTCCACAGAATATTTGATTGGGACATCATATTGATGAGATTGTGATAATTGGACCAAACCAAAAAAAAAAAGGCAAGTGTGATGGAGGGAGCCTGTATGAATAGGTGATAGAGAAGGAAAAGGCTGAATTGGTTCATAAATGGGGTTGCTCAGATGAAAATATAATGCTGCTGCACTATAACCCTACTCGTGTGTGGCCTGAAAGATAGCAACAAAATATATCCTCTCATTGGGTAGAGCTTTGAGTGTGTACCTAGTCAACCACTTTGTTGGAAGAAAGGTAGGTGAGATAAGAATATATATGAACACATGGGCAGTGGTGAATGACTTGGGCATGAAGGAAAAAGATTTGAGGATCAGGGAAAAAGGTCTGAGGAAGAGCTTGTGACTGAACCCATAGGAGTGAATACAAAAAAAATATGACAGTTGTATTGTATGGTAATATCTACCAGAAAGTATCCACCTTGAAAAAGAAAAACAAAAAAACAACCAAATAGACCAAATGACTCAACCAGTTGATGTCAACCAGACACTATTATCAGCTACCCCACTGCCATTGTTGAAGGGTTGGAGACTATGGGAGACTTTGAACCCAGGAGCATGATTCTCTCACCTAGGGTTGATCTACCTAGGGCCACTGCTGAATGTCCAACCTGTAAGGAATGGTGACAACCCTGAAGCCCTGATACAACACCATCCCTTGTGGAAGTCAACCAGCCTCTTGTTGGCAAGTTGATTACATTGGACCCCTTCTATCCTCTAAGGGGTCATAATTCATCTTGACTGGAAATGACACATGTTCCAGATATGAGTTTGCCTCTCCTGCCAGCAAGACCTCAGCCAGCACCACCAGCCAACGAGGTACAGAGTATTAGGGCCACCAACACATTTCACTGCAAAACATTGCCTCAGACCAAGAGACCCACTTTAGAGCAAAGGAGTTGTAGCAGTGGGCACATAATGGTGGGGTCCACTGGTTCTTTCACTTATCACACTACCCAGTATCTGACAGCCTGAGAAAGCAGTGGAAAAGTTTTTTTGAAGGTACAGCTGGGATGACAGCTTAGAAATAATAACCTAAAAAGCACAATCCTCTTAAGGATTTATACACCCTAAATCAATGACTAATATATGGTACCTGTGCTCATTAAGTAGAATAGTTAGGTCTGGAACCAAAGGATAAAAGTAGGAGTAGCCCTGCTTCCCAACCTACAACTTTTAAGCTCTATAATTCTAAAGGACCTGGTTCCCAGAAAAGGAAAGCTTCTAATAGAGCACACAGTAAAAGTCCTATTAAATTTTAAGCTAAGTTTGATGTCTAGTTAATTCCATTTCATCATCACAGAGAGCAGATGGCAAGGAGCGGTGTCTCTGTATCTGCAGGCATAATTGACCCTAATACGCAAGAAGAGGGAGGACTGCTGTTATACACTGGGGACAGGAAAGAATACATCTGGCACCCAGGTGACCCACTGGGGCATCTGTTAGTACTCCCTTCCCAACTTTGATAGCAAATGGACAAGTGCAGCAGCCACAGCCTGGTAAAAGAATGGTAACTAGAGCCCTAGACCCCCACCCCACCCCACCTGCAAGTAATCTACCTAGACCAGCAGACCTACCTAGATCCAGCTAGCTATGGGTGACAGGAATCTAGAATGGTTAGTAAAGAAGGGAGAAAATGAGTGCTCATTGCAGTCTCAAAAGCAGTTTCAAAAGCAGGGCGTATAGTTCACTTCACTAACCTTCCTCTTGTAAGTTTCCCTGGGAAATGGACCAACCTGGAGGAGATTTTACCAAATGGAATGAATTTACTGGATGAAATAAACATACTCAAGTAGTGCAAGGGATGGACTATCGTGGTTGCAGTGGACTGAGGCTTTCATTCCTCCAGCTACCAGGAGTGTTGGTTACTGATGTGGTTGATTACAGTCGCCCTCCATCAAAGGGAACTGTCCCACCCAGGGTTATACCCCATCCCAAGACCCTATTCAATGATTGTGCAGTGTAAAAATACAAAGGCCTAGTCCCTTTGCCTCAATTTAGGACAACTCAGAAAAGACCCAGGTCCAGAACTTCCTGAAAGGTTGGCTGACACTTCCGTTGCAATATCCAGTCCCGCTCCCTTCACTCCATTGCGAGTACTGTACCTGAGAGCAACCCCCAATAGACTTCCTAACACAAAACTTTGCTTCAGAGTCTGTTCACTGGGGAACCTGACCTGAGACACTCTTACAGCTGCAGATTTCTAGTCAAATCCCCAGAGGTAGGATCGAGCAGTCTATAATTTAATAAACACCCCAGAGAGTTCTGGTGCAATTGAACTAAGGACCACACTTTGAGAAACAATTGCATTCAGCAAGCTTGACTCTATGGATTAGCTATAACTTGGGATTGTAAAAGGAATGTATCTCACATCCTATTGTCAAAATCCATAGGCTTCCTCCATGTCCTTAATTCAACTTCCGGGAGAAAAGTGCAGTGTCCCTTGGAAGTATTAGCTCTAGTGTTATGATTAAATCCATCACTTTCTGTGGCCTACACATTAGGAGCATAAAACTAATCCTAAATCTCCTATGCTTTCTATTACCATGTTTCTCCTTGTTCAATAGCAGTGTCTAAGTTTGTATATTGTAAGTTATTACTGATTTTCCTTGTGTCCATTCACAAACTAGTGTGATCAGAGCTTTGGGTAGTTAAACCAAGCTGAAGATACAGAAACAGCTTGGTTATCTATTCCCACCTTTTGTCTTTCCATTTCACTTTCTCCAAAACAGTAGGCTTTACCAGACCCAGCCTGAGCAGTAATTACTTCCATTTACCTTTCCTGCTATTATAACCAAGGTGCTGAAATATTAGAATCTTTTGTTCTTAATTTGAGTCTATTAATATTTCTGTCTTTTCTTAGGATTTATTCTCAAAGTATCTGGTTTTCTCCATCCCTCCTTCCTAGCACTCTGGTTCGACGTGTTTTCTCAAAATTGAAACTGTCTCCATTCATTCTCATAAAAGCTTAATAACTCATTTTTCATGCAATTCTGAGCAAAGAGGTGTAGAAAACAGGTCCATCTTTAATTTCCGATCCAGAGCTCCTGCTGGGCCACATCTTTGTAACATTTAATCCCTCACAATAGATGTGACTATTTAAAACACAAAGTGAGTAACCATGGGTGGGTTATTAGTGATTCCTTAAATACTCTTTCCGATCCAAGAAAAGTGAAATGAATGGAAAGATAAAGGTCATCCAGACCACAAAACTCTTAATCTAGGTCAAATTTCAAAGGGAAGGTCACCTTGGATTGGCAACATCCATTTCATTTATTTGTTTATTGTTCACTATTCCAATCTTCTGCTCACTTTAACCAATGACTGGGGTGATGCATCTCAAGTTGACTTATTCTGACCTTGTTTTTCTCTGGCTATAGCCATTATAATAGGAACAACATAGTATAAAAAGTGCAGGTTTTGCAAACAGATAAACCAAAATTCAAATCTCAATTTTGTCACCTTATGCAAATTAATTAGACTTATTTTCTACATTTGTAAAATGGAAATACTAATATCTACTTCAAGGGACTGTAAAGAGAACTAAAGAAACAATACACACAAGTGTGCATAGCATGGTGCATAGCATTTGGGTTCTGCATTGGTTTGAAGCTATATGTACCCCAGAAAAATATGTTCTTAAATTTAATCCATTCCTGTGGGTGTGGACCCATTGTGAGTAGGACTTTTAAAAGGGGTTACTTAAGAGAAGGTGTGGCCCACCTCAATCTGGATGGGCCTTAATCCTATGATGGGGTCCTTTATAAGAAGAATGAAATTCAGAGAGAGCTAAAGTGAAAGGAAGCAGAAGGCTGGACATCATTGGAACCCAGCGGAGAAGGGAGGGACCAAGAGATGCCATCATGTACTTAACATGTGACAGAGGAGCCAGGGGTAGTTGACAGCCAGCCCAGAAGGCCACAGTCTTTGGGGAGAAAGCATCGCCTTGATGATGTTTTGATCTGGATATTTTCCTGGCCTCAAAACCGTGAATGAATAAATTCCCATTGTTTAACCCAACTCATTTCATGGTATTGGCTTAACCAGTCCAGGAAACCAAAACAGGTGCCTTAGGAAATGGAAACTGTTGTTCATGTTACCCTTACAGCATTGTCATCAAGAGAAATTTCCATCAAAACCATATTAAGGAATAAATGAGAATCACCTGTAAAGATAATAGGATGGGAGCCTAGAATCCATTTTAAAAATTATATCAAGACACACTGGCTATAGTGGAAATTCAGAGATAGTTATCATGGGGAGTGTACTACTTGGCAAAAAATAAAAAGTCCTAGACCCAGTTCTTGCTGATTTTTAACAGGTCCATCCTGACAGAGCTGTTCTACATCCATTTTACTCTTCAGTAAAGAGTTTTAAGTATCCTCATCTTTTCATACATTTTGGTTTTAGTTATGTTGTGAAGAATAAAATCTTTTAATGACTCATTTAATATATTTATGTGAGGTAAGGTGTATTTAATTGGAAATCATCTGAATTAGATAGAGTGCCACCACTAGCATGTTTTCTTTAGTAAGTTTTTATCTCTCTTGCCAGTTAGTTTTAGAAATTAGCACAAATTCAACCAAGAGAAGCTGAGGCTTGACTTTTCTCGATGTCAAGAACACATCTGATTCAGTACCACCCCAAACAGAATCTGTGAGGCCAGCAACTCAATTTGGCCATAAACCACATCAGTGAATAACACACTCTAATGAAGGATGAAGACAAATCATCTTGGTTAGTGGTAATGCTTCAGCATGGAGAGAGGGAATAAGTACAAATGACGATTAGG
>PVKY010015146.1:0-10301 GCA_004027775.1 Bradypus variegatus | reverse complement strand
GGTTCTGATTCAGTATGTCTGGCTCAGGCCTGAAACCCTGCATTTCTATCAAGCTCCCAGGTGATGCTGATGCGGCTGGTCCACTGGCCACACTTTGAGCAGAAAAGCTTTATTCTCAGCTCAGGTATCACCTCTTCCAGTGGGAATCTTTTGATTAGGCTGTTTTCATGGAGATGTGACCCACCCAACTGTGGGTAACACCTTTGATTAGATTATTTCCATGGAGGTGTGGCCCCACCCATTTAGCATGGGTCTTGATTAATTTACTAGAGCTCTATAAAAGCTCACAAACAGAAAGACCTCCAAAGCTGCAGCTAAGAGAGACATTTTGGAGAACATCATTTTGAAACACAACCTGGGAGCAAGCAGACTCCAGCCACATGCCTTCCCAGCTAACAGAGTAGTTCCAGATGCCATTGGCCATTCTTCTGTGAAGGTACCCTATTGCTGATGCCTTACCTTGGACATTTTATGGCCTTAAGACTGTGACTTTGAAACCAAATAAACCCTCTTTGTAAAAGCCAATCCATTTCTGGTGATTTGCATAATGCAGCATTAGCAAACTGGAACACAAACCATCTGACATGTATAATCACTGACTCACAGTATCATCACATAGTTGTGCATACAACCTCATGATCGATTTTAGAACATTTCCAGAAAGCCTTCTTGATTCTCACTCTCTGACCCCAAGGCTGAGTTGAACACCGTTGCAGACTCTCTTGGCTGCTTATAAAGGCCAACTTTTACCTTTCTTTAATGTTTGCAAAGTCCTGGTTTTATTTCAAGGTCTCCTCCTTTCTTCCGTGACTTGGATACATTTTAATAGTTCTAAAAGTCATTTTAGCTGTTGCCATTCTTTCCATGATATTTCACTGGTGGCCAGGTGACATGGTTAGGAAACGTTCATAAGAAGTCTGCTGTGGAGGATTGGGTACTTCTAGGAAAGAATTTTTTCACTTTTAAAAAGAGACATACATGGAAGGAACAGCTTTATATCTGTCCCTGGTTGGCATCTATTGATACGTGAAGCCTGGAGTTACAGCAGCCATTTTGTGATCATGAGGGGAGCTAGACATGCTAAAGACAGCAGAGTAAGGAAACGTAAGGAAACTGGATCTGCCTAGAGTCATTGAATTAACCAACTATAGGACCTTCCTATCTTAGGACTTCTTGTTATGGAATATGATACACTCCTTTATTGTTTAAGACATTTTTTAGTCAAGTTTTATGTTACTAGTGACTGCAGGCAACTCTATTGTGGATTTGGCAACTCTATTGTGGATTTGTATTTCCTTTTCTGTTACCCATCAACCACGTGCGTATCTTTATCATTGTACTCTCCACTTGATCCTGTGATTGCACATCTGCCTCCACTGGTTAGTACCTCAGAGGTTTATTATTTGCATTCTCAGCACCTGGTATGTAGTAAGTGACACAAACTTTTATGACCTGAACTCACATAAGGGTTTTCAATTATAGAAAAATTAAATTTTAGCCACTTCAGACATTCTCCCCTGTCAAGGTTTAACCATGAAGAACTGCCTCTTGATACTTTGCACTCCTTGACCTCACCTCCCCTACATCAGCAGTCCCAGAACACAGTCTCATTTTGATATTAACCTAAATGAAATATCATTAAGAAGGTTGCAAAAAGGCCACATGACTCATTCCATGAGCGAAAAATAATAAAAAATCATTATAATGATTATAGTAATGTTTTGCTTTTGCATAATAATAATGGTTATCATTAGCTGAGTCCACCATATCCTAAACATTTCTCTACATGCATAAGCCTCAACTTACAGGGATAAATAACTTGCTAAAGGTCACCGAGCCAGTAAATAATGGTCAGGATTTGAATTCAAGTGTCTGACCCCTGAGCCTGGGCTCTTCCCATTTTGTGCCCTGAGCATCCCTTGCTGAGTACTTTGTAGTTGTCAAAATGTTTTCATGCACATGAGCTCATTCAGTGCTCTCAAAGGAGCTGTGGGTCATGTTGTTTTGAGATTATTCATGCTATTAACTAAATAAAAGTTACACTGGAATTATTATAGGACTTTTTCCTTCCTATCTTCCAGTTTATTGTTTCTAAATCCCTTTCAAATAAGAAATCACCATTTGGTTGGGAAAAGAACCTAATGTGACAGAATTTGTGGAACTTTTTTAGTGCTAAAGAAAAAATTTAAATTGGCTCAGTTATTCATAGTGACATGTTGATGAAATGCCACGAGTGAATTGTGGGATGAATGAATGAAATATTTCAAAGCAGAAAAATAAATCATGAGGAAGAATCAATTCCCCTAAGAAACAAGGCTGCAGAGAGCAATTCCCTAACTTCCAGCCCCTCTCACATTTTTCATTCTGAGAAGACCCCTCTGTCAAAACCCTTTCGATGGATACGTAGAGATAGAGCATTAAAAGAAATTTCATTCTTTAGAGCACTTCTTCCCTTCCATCCCAGGCTTTGGGTGGTATGCAATGTCTATTCTAGTGAACTAAGTAATGGGTACTAACCAATGACCACTCAACGAGTCCCTGAGAGGTGAAGACAGAGCAGATGTCACCCAATCTCTTTGGATAAGGGAGCCACTTGGAGACGCTTTCAACTCTCATAAGGGCACATGAGTTCTCCTAAGCCATGCTCCCCTAAAAATTAAAATCACCTTTCATGGGTTAAGTAAGGCATACTATTTGTGCTTCCTTAACTCACTCATACATAAGCTTTCAATCTCTAACTACCGGATTAGTGAATACCTTGTTTCCCAATATAGTATCAGTTAGTGGTAGCACAATTCTAAGCACAGAGAACACACTCAATACATCTTGTTAACTGAACAGAATGAGACCAGGTTGATGTTTCTCCTTCCACCTCCACACCCAAGTCATGGCTTTTCCCCACCCTTTCTGGTCCTCAGTGTCAGGTACACACACTGGGTTGATGCAGACTCAACTCACTTTAGTGGGGGCCAGCAGTGATGTCTGGCAGGGATTTCTAGCAGCAGTGCCCAGCAGGGGTCCCCTGCAGTGTGGCCTCTGGCAATGGAGTCCAGCTGTGGTGCCTGCCAGTAGTCCCAGGCAATAAGGCTCAGCGGTGACACTGTAAAGTTGTGCCCTCCAGTGGCACCCAGCAGAGTATAGCTGCTGCTCCCGTCAGACACGGTGGCCCTTCACAGAGGGGAATGGTGCCAGGTGGCTACCACACGGTGAACCCATAGTGCCTGGTGCCTCCCAGAAATATTTATGGTAAACTTTTCAAGAGCCTGTCATTTTGCCTTAGGAAGCGGGGGCCAGGCTAGAGAAACAGAAATGGAGTATAAATAAAAGTAAAGCTATTATTGAGGTCTTCATAGCGGTCCAGACTCATCACATGTAAATGTGACATTGATCTTCGGGGTTTACTGTGCTGCTTCACTTCTTACCAACGGGGACAACAAGGCCCACTGAGGTTAACACTATCCCACAGCTGAAAACTGACAGAGCAAGGACAGGGACAGAGGTTTCCAGACCCATGCTTGTTTCACCACACCCTGCTGCTGCTCACAGATCTTTTCCCATTGGGTAAGGGATTCTCAGTGGCCTCAGCCTCTGGATGCTTGTTCAAGTCCCATCAGATAACCTAGATAACCTACAGTAGCTGCCTTGCCACGGCGCATCCTCACTATGTGTCTATGTTGCATGTGCCATATATGTCACCTAAAGGTTAAGGCTTTGGACTTTAAATCCCCTAAGCACATCTATCTACCAGACCTCGAGGGTCTCCAATGACTCTGCTTCTCCCTCCAGACCGACCACCCTGCACCTGCAGTGGTTGTCAGCCCGGCCTCCTCACTCTTCCTCACCTCTAGGTCTTTCCTCACTGCCCCACACCTCAGACTCCGCCCTCCTTTTGCCCACCGGGCCTCTGGGCGGAGCTCCTGGCTGCCTCAGCCCCCGCGGGCTCCCCGTTCCCAAACCGCTGCAGCACGTAGTACAGCATTTGCTTGCCTTCTCCCTTGCACTGGGCATTAATAGCTTTATGTTTTTAATATCCTTTTCCTGATTGGATTGTAAGCTCCTTAGAAGCTAGGAGCATGCCTTGTGTTTTGCTTATACGGCTTTCCCAATCCTGTCCTTACCAAATTTCAGCTTCCCGTGGTAGGGGAGTAGAGACGGCTCACAAAATAAAAGGGTTCCTTGAAGCACCCGACCCCTTAGGGGCTTTGCCCACTTTGGACATGGATCTAGAGTTGGTCAGTTCACTGGCTAACCTTCTTTCAGAAATCATTTTAACCCCCAGCCCACTCCAGAACAGTCAGTGAGGCCCCATTCCTCCCCCACGTCCCCAGCCACTGCTTGCAGAGAAAGTCTCTCTCCCAAGTCCCCATGGAGACTGGCAGAGTCATCCTCCAAGGGAGGCAGGCTGCATGCCTCCCCTGGACCCGATGTACATTCTCACAGGGACACATTCTGTCTTAGCAGCAGCTCAGTCGGCTCCCAAAGTCCCAGCCATCTCCTGCACCAAGGCCCCCAGATGGCACATTCTGTGAAACACACGGCGATGGAGGGAGGCGCCAGCTAGCGAGGAGAGCGGCCTGGGGGCTGAGTGTCTCGGAATCATCTGTCCCTCTGTCCTGGCCTTGTCTTACTCTTAACAGGCACCCTAATGGCAAAGAAAGCCTCAGCCACATTCAGCCTGAATGTGCCGGAGGCATTTTGGGCAGAGGAGGTTGCTTGCTTCTAATCGAGCCTTCCTTCCTGCCTCTCTCAGGCTGAGCTGGAAAGCTCTTGAACGGTAACAGATTGCCGGCACTGAAGGCTGGTATCTTCTGTTTATCCACAGAACAAGGACATTGGCCAATGCGAGCATCCCTGTACTGTTCCTTCCATGTGCTCCTGGCTCCAGAGCCCCTCCAAGCAGGCCCGGCTGGGCTTTCTAAAGCTCCAGCTCCCCGCCCCCTTGACAGCCTCCCACTCTCCAGAGCTGCTTGACAAGGCACTGAAGGGGTGTCTTTCCGCGGCAGTGGTTCTCAAATTGCCGGTCAGGACTCATTAGTAGGACCCAAAATCAATTTGCCAGGTCACTACCAGCAGTTGTTTCAATAAACAGAACGGAATATAAAATATCAGAGTGCATCACACACAGGAATGATATTGTTTCATTGCATTTTTGTTACACGTATGCAAGCACACACACACAGAGGTGATGATGCAAAATGTATTTCTTCCTGTGGGTCACAATCCCAAAAGTTTGTAAACCCATGTTTCACTGATTGGATGAGCAAAGCCTTGCCTGTGACACTGGGTCTGGCATGGTGGACCTCTGGGACAGTGAGGGGCACTTTAAAGCTGACAAGCCCACTCCTCTTACCACCATTCAAAAGGAAAAGCCTACTAAAAATAAGGGTTAGGGGCAAGGATGTAGGCACCCAAAAGACGACTAAGTGATTTATGCCCCCAAAGAGCATGAGTTGGGAATACTGCTGAACGAAGACAGGCAGACTAGAATACGATAATACCCTGGAGGGAGACAGTAATTCCCACTGCTAAATAGACCCTCAGACTTCTGGTTTTGACCAAAAGTAGTAAAGGTGTTTTGTGGTAGAGCCAGGCACTGCTGCTCAAAGTTAGGGATGTGCTGTGAATATGTGTTTAGAATGCATCCATTCCCTTAACCTGGGTTGTTACCCCTCCTGGCCCACTCTCTGTAAAAGCCATGCTTGTGCATGGGGCTCGCAAAAGTGCCCCCTTTTCCCCTAGAGGAGTCTGTCATTCCCTAGGTATCCATGCATCCATGTCAGTCCTAGAAAAACTGGATTGGGGATTAGGAAGCCTGGGTTTCACCCCTTGGACTGACATTATTTTGCTGTGAGACTTTGGGTGACTCACATCACCTCTCTGGGAGGCAGGATTTTCAGCTATTATAGTGGAATGAGGACAAGTGGCCCTACTCAGTCAATGGCTTTGTGACTTGGTAAACTTGACTGGGGGGACAGACACATGTCCAGAGAAAATGAGAATTAGACAGAACCTCACTGGTCTTTCATGTAAGATGAAAAGACCTTTCCTCCACCCGGCCCCCATAAAAGCCAGTTCCCTGCTGTCTTGGACATGTATTTCCTGCAGCTGTGAAAAATGTCTGTTGCCATCGGTTGAAATACAATGGATTATGGAGCACAGCTGAATGAACAAGTGAACCAACCGCACTGGCTTTAGGGATGGCTTTGCTGGTGTGAGAACAATCCCTTCTGGGCAATTGGACCGGGTGTCTCCTGCCTGGCACCCTGCCTACTCACCCTGTGCCTGCTTTGCCGAGAAGATGTGATCCCAGCACAGGGACACCTGGGCATGGTGGCCTCCCATGCAGCAAGCTTCTTACTCCTAAAGCCCTTGTTCGCAAGTAGAGGTCATCTGCCTTTAAGTTCACCATTAGGGAATCTTTATATCAAGAAAAGGGAGGCCAATGGATGTATTTAAATGCAACACTGGATGCTGCGAAATGTTTGTGGATTCTAAGGCCAGAGATAGTCTTTTGTGAAGCTGACAAAAGTCTAAAGTCCAATGCCCACTACTTTCCCTTTCTGGGCCTTCTTTTTTTTCATGTGTCCGAGTTCATCCTAAGTGATAACTGGAAACTGTACACTGCTCCAAGACGCTACTCCAAACCTTATCACCCTTACCTTATCCGTACTCTAGCCCAAAGTCTAGTCCATACTTAGGAGGGGGTAGTGGTGGGTGCTACATTTTCATAGTCGATGGCAAGGACCCACAAGGCTTAACCTATAGGCTTCATGATCTGGTGGTGGAGAGTCCAGAACTGTGATGCTGGCTGATGTAATTTTGGGACAGAGAGAATCTCCCCATTTTCTTGGAAGTTATTCCAACTGGGAGTCACCAAATCTTCTTACCTGAGGTCAAATTTGCTAATTTACTCCATGCACAATAATGACTGGACTAGCAAAAACATGTTAACATCTTAATGAATTCTACTTAACAAATGTTCTCAAGTAGATGGAGGAGAGGAGTTTGGGAAGGAGCCAGTTATGACTGCTGATGACATGAGAAATCAACTCATTGACAGATGATGTAAAAATGATGTCAGTCACCATTGCAGGGAAATGGTTTGTTGGTTTTCTCAATTGTCATCACAGAGGTTTCTCTTTGAAAACCAGCATAAAAACATAGAAACTAGATTTTATTTTTGTCCTCTAAAGGGGAAGCCAAAAGTGATATCAACAACAATTTTAAAAAGTATTTTATACCTTCTTCTGTCAAAGAAAATATACTTCATGATGTATGTTCAGGTGAAACGATCTCCCCATATCCTCATGTTTAAAATGCAAGTGGTTATTTTAAGGCACATTCTCAGAGTGGAATCTGAAAGTTTGAGAACTTAGGGTTTACATTGAGTCTATACTTATTAACTGGGGAGAGAGACTATATATGACTAAAATCAGAGACAAATAGTATTGATCCAATATTGATCTCTATATACTTGACGTACTTTACAGTTTGCTTGGCAACTTCACTTACAATTTGTCAACTACCTTTCATATAACCCCATGAGCCATGTAAAGCAGCTCATATCCACTTTATTGGAAAAGAAAATGAAGGGAATTGGCAAAGGACCCTCAGCAGCTAATGCTTTAACCCAGGTCTCCTAAGTCAGGTCCTCAGCTGTGCCAAGTGGTTTCCCACATTTCTGAGCT
This sequence comes from Bradypus variegatus, assembly GCA_004027775.1. Lineage (NCBI taxonomy): Eukaryota > Metazoa > Chordata > Mammalia > Pilosa > Bradypodidae > Bradypus > Bradypus variegatus. The sequence goes on along the minus strand of PVKY010015146.1, from coordinate 2,613 downwards.
CTTTTCATTCATATTGAAACTGGTAGTGACCAGAGTAACTGATTAGAGAAATGTCTGATGTAGAGATTCTCATTGAGCCAGGTTGCAGACTTGGGTATTACATAGCCCAGTGGTTCTCTAACTTGAGTTGACATCAGAATCTCCTGCACAGATCACTTGGCCCCACCCCCTTCGTTTCTGATTCAGTGCGTCTCGGCCTGGTACCAAGAATTTGTATTTCTGAGTCCCAGGTGATGCTGCTGCTGCTGGCCCAGGGACCACACTTTCAGAACCACTGACCTTGGGATTTTTCTCACTCAGCTGACAGTACCTTAAGGACAGTGTCATGACTTCCCTCCTCCTATGCATCCATCCGTGGTCTGGTCCAGTCTTCTGGGCTCTGCACAAATTAGTCAAGGAATTACTGTCTCATCTCATAGCACCTCTATTACTGGGATTTCCCCAAGAAGGAGCCTGTATCTGCACACCATTGGCCTCCTTCTTTCCCACATACTTCATATACTTTATACTAGTGATGACATTTCATAATTTTAGTACAATTCCGGCTTGATGGCTTGCAAATTCTTGTCCTTCACTGTAGGTTCTAAGAAACATCAAAGACTTTAAGACAGAAATGAGGAACATTAGCTTTAATCCCTGGAGTGACTTTGCCCCAATGGGATGTCATAGAGAGCTAGTCCTGTGGAATACTATACTATAGACTGCCAGCCTCCCCTGCAAGAATCAAAACACACAGCGCATTTTCAAGGGCCTGAGAAGTCCTACAGGATGTAAACTGATTGAACTTTGTTTAGCATTGTTCTTCTCAATTTTACATGACCACCAACACTTCTCATTATTGTTTCATGATATAAAAGCACTCTGATAAACACACATTAGGAAACACTCCAATAGGGTATGACTTCAGGAAGACCTGTGCAGCTAGCCAGTTAACTCCTTAGTTTCAAGCCTATGCTTCAAAAGTGTGAATCCATCTCTTGGTTGGATTCACAACCAAGATACTTCTGGCACATTTGAACCATATGGGAGTATAAAACATGTAAGGCTGAATATATAGGGTTGCTTCAGTGGAAAACAAAACACATAGCCTCCCAGAGATGGAGGTGATTTCTGGTGTCTTGGTGCTTTTCTTACCTGAACTACCTGCAGCATTTGACGCTATGGACCATGCCCTTGGCATTGGGGAAATTGGACACCTCTGGCTTTCTTGTTCTTGCTCATTTTCCTTTGGGGGCTCCTCTTTTCTTTCCAATCCTTAAAAGTTGGTTTTCCTCCTGCTTCCAGCCTTGGCTCTTCTCATCTCCCCTGACAGGCACTCCCCAAGGCATTGCTGGGAACCCAGGATGGTGTTGGCAACTCTGGAGCACTTGCCCACATCTGACATATTCTGAACCAACTGGGAAAGAAGCTGAAAGGGTAAGGAGAATATAAAACCAAAGTGTTGCCTTTATTTATGACAATGTCAATACTGACTGAGGGGCCTTCCTAATAACCAATCCCAGAATAAGGCCACCCTGGCAAAGATAGTGCTGAAAAATTGCAGCCACCCCTTCCCCAACAAATGCCCATCAGGGCTTTCCTGGGACAGCATGGAGGAACAGAGCATAAGATAGGTTTCATGCAGCAGCCAGGTCCCAAGAAAGAAGAAAGAGCTAAGGAGAGCATGCCCAGTGTATTTCTTTCAAATTTACAAAGAAGATATGTTGTTCTTCCTCTCCTGGAAAAGAGTGAATGAGGAGGCAGAAACAGGTCAGGAGTGTAACACCAGTGGAGCTCCTTCTATATGAGATAAAATAAGGTGGCGAAGAAGCATTCCCTCTGACCCCAGCACCAACAGGGCAAGGGAAGGATCAGAAGGATAGGAGACCTGCCCCCAAAGAGCCTGCAACTTTGCTAGGGGCACGTGGCTTAGATTTATACACAAAGCAACATAAGGTATCATGTGAGCATTTATGGTATCAACCCCTACAAGCAACCCAAGGAAGGATTTGTCATAGATAGGAAATGCTTCACACATTTAGATGTCATTCGTGTCATTGTAGCCTAGCAGATGGGCTCAAGAACAGGAAAGAGTCTTAGTCTCTCCCACTGACAAATAAATGCAGGTGACTCGAACTGACTTGACCTGCTGAATCCTTGGACAAATAAATATGTCTCACTGAATCAAATGAGCCCTAAGAGGATGACAGTTTCCTACCTGAATGGCTCACATGGGTTTGTCAGCTGACACATGTCATGTATTGTTTTTCTGCAATTCAGGATGGGGGAAACACTCAAACAATCCCTGCCCTGGGGAGTGTGTTCCAGACCATAATCACCTTCCATGATACGAATAAACTTCAAGGTCACAGCTAAATTATATTTTCCTGCAGGAGAAAGACTGAATAATTACATAGGAAGCCCTAAGATGATCATGGGTCAGGAAACGAGTCCACTGCCTGTTTCCTCTGCAGAGGCAGATCTTGTACCCCTGACAGTAGGGGCTTCCGCCAAATATCCTTCTCGGCCCTTCTATGCACAGACCACCAGTTCCTCTGCTTCCCTTTGGGGACTCTTCCACATTTCAGTGCTCTTAGGCAAAGCAATAGTCCTTGACCAGCAGTGGGCATGGGG